>PVHY01028769.1:0-14900 GCA_004024945.1 Uropsilus gracilis | reverse complement strand
AATTGTTTGAGGGTCCTCCACACAGTCTTCCATAGTGGCTGGACCAGTTTGCACTCCCACCAGCAGTGTAAGAGAGTTCCTTTTTCTCCACATCCGCGCCAACATTTGTTGTCTGTTTTATTTATGTGGGCCATTCTTACAGGTGTAAGATGGTATCTCAGTGTGGTTTTAATTTGCATTTCCCTAATTATTAGTGAGGCTTTGAAGGGACTTTGTTAAATTGTATAACTGAGTGCAGAATATTCTCAAGAAAGAGTTCTATCCCCTATGACCCAAGTTGCTCATCAGTTAAGCAAGGCTAATTAGGACCATCTACATTCCCTACTTGAAAAGCACAGTTCATATTAATTAACTTGGACATTTTGAACAGCCTGAGATCCACACACACAAAGGTGAAAAGGGTATTTCACAGTTGTTAACAATTACCTGTGAAATTATTTAACTTGTCAGAAGGACTGATACAGATCTACCCCTGGGAACTCCCACGCCATTGCCTTGACCATACTGTTCATATTTTGAAAGGGAAAGTGCTTTTCATACCCCTTCTCATGTCTTCTTCTCTTGCTTTCATTTATCTCTTTTCCTCTTAAATATTCTTATTTGCTTTAATAATATTGTCAGTATTGTTATGGTTTTATACTTAATCTTCTAGAACTAAAAGCTAATAACAGTGGAAGTTGATGTAACTTCCTCCACATACCCCAATCTCTAACAGTTATTTCATACCTTTTCTTCCTGTTAACACACTAAACCAACATTTCTAGTTATGTTACATTAGTGGACAAAAGAATCAATGCTACATTGTCTCTTAATTCCACAAAAATTTAATACAAGTATATTTTTAATAAAGCATTGGCACCCAATCCTAGGAGATTATAAAGCACATTTGAGAATTGACATTAATATGAAAATATTTGTTTTAGTTTCCACATACACACAAAAGCAGAAGATGCTAAACTGTTAACTTCATCCTAAGGTAAATTATCATGAAGTTATTTTATTGGTTATAAATCTTTCTACTGCCTTCTGAAATGCTATTACTTCTCCGCAACTCCATCCCTAAAATACTTGTGAAGAACATTTCCACTATGGTTTGCAAACATATTACCATTGGATAGTCCCTAAAGTCTTAGTTTTGTTTTGTTTTGTTTTGTTTTGGCATGTTTTTAAGGTTAGGTTATATATGAAAAAAGGTACTACAAAGTTATTATCTTAATCTTTGAACCAGAACAGATTATCTGGGATCTAATTCATAATTTTTCAGTAAAGGCTATGAAATAAGTTGACAGGGAAAGGGAAAAAAAGAAATAGAGGGGACTCAGGTGAGGGCTCCAGCCAGCACCAGTTGCCAAGGTAACACACCTGGGAGATAGGGTGGGAACCCGAGTTTTGCAACTGAATGGGTCTCTGCTATACAGACTGACCCAGGGAAATACAACATTGGCAGCAAAGAGCTGCACCCCAGTAGCCCAGAAGTGCGGTGCCACTGCAGGGCACTGGCGCAGACTAGAGAACCAAGGACACTCACTACTCAATATCACCAAGACACCCCAGTCAAAAAGGTTTATATAGCAAGCCCTAGACACTCGGAGACACTAAAAAATATTTAAGACCCATCATTCAAAAAGAGGAAAAACAACAAAAAGAGGAGACAGACAATATAAGAGAAGTCACATCTACACATCACATCCACTCTCTGAAAAGGAACTTGTCCCCAAAATACCAAACAGAAACAAGATATAATCACCACAGCAGCAAAAGCACAAAACAGAATTGACCACAACTAGATAAGCTTCACCATGCCATCTAATGAATGAGCAGGTAGTCACTCAATATATAGAGCAAGTTCAAAAGGAAAACACAGGAAAAAGGAAGAATACAAATACTCAAGGAAGCCCTAAGAAAAATAACTTACCACCAAAGGATAAACAAACTGCAGGAACCAACATGGATGACATGGAAGAAATGCTTTATATGTTAGACAAAGAATTCAAAATCAACTTGATGAAAGCACTCAAAGAGGCCAAGGAAGAGGGGGGAAGAAAGGGAAAGCAAGAGATTTGAAGCTTTCAACAAACTAAACAAAGTAGCAGAAAAATATAGAAAAGAATGCAGCAAAATGAGCAATATCATTGACGAACAGAAGAATGAGGTTGAAACCCTTAATAAGAAGCTGCGGAGATACAGTATATATGAGGAGCAATAGAAAAGCTCAAAAATGGAATGGTTCTGGAACTCCAGTGAAAGAGGCTGCTCACAGCACAGCAGCCCAGAAGGGCCCAGTCACACAGGACTAACTCCTGTTGCTAAGGTAACACACCTGTGGGGTAGGGAGGATCTGGCTTGGTGTTCTACATCTCAATGATCTTCAGCCAGGGCTCAGACAGTTTATCAAAGACTGAGTTTTAATGGCCTGGGAACTTCAGTGTGAGAGGCTACTCACAGCATAGTGGTGCCAGCCCAGCCCACACTAGGGAACCAAGGACACTGACTACCCAAGTCCGCCAAGACCCCCAACCAAAAAGGTTTATATGTTTATATGACAAACCCTAGACACACCACTAAATAAATCCACTGGTTCAGGGGCATTGAGAAACATTTAAAACCCATCAATCTAAAAGAGGAGAAACAATGAAGAAAGAAGAAAATATAATAATGCAACACATCCACTGGCTAAAGGAGCTTGTCCCCCAAAATAGCCAATGGAAACAAGATACATCCACCACAGCAGCAAAAGCACAAAGGCAGAAATAACCACAATTTGGTCAGTTTCATCATGCCATCTAATTCTAGAACAGCAGTGAATCAATATGTACAGCAAGTCTGAAGGGAAAACACAGGAAGGAGGAAGAATAGAAATACTCAAGGAAGCCCTAAGAAGAATAACTCACCACCAAAGGATAAACAATCTGCAAAAACCAACATGGAGACATGGAAGAAATGCTGTACGTGTCAGACAAAGAATTTAGAATCTACCTGTAAAAAGCATTAAAAGAGGCAAGAGAAAATGGGAAAAAAAGAAAGCAAGAGGTCAGAAACTTTCAGTGAGCTAAGAAAAGTAAAAAAATATAGAAAAGAATGCACCAAAATGAGCAATATCATTGACGAACAGAAGAAACCCTAAATGAGATTGAAACCCTAAATAAGAAACTGAATGAGATTAAGTTTCTAAGAGAAGCGATAGAAGAGCTCAAAAATGCAGGGAAAAGCTAGGAAATAAAATTAGAAGAAAAAGAAGAACAAATTAGCACACTAAAGGAAACAGAAGTAGAGAGGACAAAGAAACAAAAAGAGAAAAACAAAGAAGACAGAAGAAAAAAATCCAAGATCTGTCAGATACCCTAAAGAAAACAAATATGAGTAACTTTAATCCCAGAAGAGAAAGACATAGGAGACAAACAGGAAGCAAAAAGGACACCAAACTACTTTAATGAAAGAAGAAACACAGCAAGACACACCATAGCAAAACTCTCAAGAGCCAAAAATAAAGAAAAAAATTACGAGAATAGCAACAGAGAGGAAACAGATAAGCTACAAAGCAAAACCCATTAAACTGACTTCAGATTTCTCAGAAGAGACACTCCAAGCAAGGAGAGAATGGGGTCACATCTTCAAAATTCTCCAGCCAAAGTGCCAGCCAAGAATACTCTACCGAGCAAAGCTGTCCTTTCTCTATGAAGGAAAAAATAGAACTCTCTCAGACAAACAAAGCTGCCAGAAATTTGCTACCACAAACCCCCAATCCAAGAACTCCTGCAAGAAGCCCTAAGACTGAAAATCGCAAAAGATTAAAAAGAACGAATAATTTTAAAAAAAGAAGAAACTAAAACAGAACCCCCAAACCAGGAACCCAATGTTAGAACCTCATTTATCAATAATTACTCTAAATGTCAATGGGCTAAACTCATCAATCAAAAGACACAGAGTTGTAGACTGGATTAAAGACAGAACCCAACATTCTGCTGCCTCCAAGAAACACATCTGATCTCAAAAGATAAGCATAGATTAAAGGTAAAAGAATGGAAAACAATTCTACAAGCAAATGCCCCTCCCCCAAAAGGCAGAGGTAGCCATTCCTATAGCAGACAAAGCAGATTTCCAAAAAAAAAAAAAAAAAAAAAAAAAAAAAAAAAAAAAAAAAAAAAAAAAAAAAAAAAAAAAAAAAAAAAAAAAAAAAAAAAAAAAAAAAAAAAAAAAAAAAAAAAAAAAAAAATGACAAAGGATAAATAAGGTCACTAACTGATGGTTCAAGGGTCAACCCATCAAAAAGCATTAACAATTATCAGTATATACTCACCAAATGAGGGTGCACCAAGATTCATAAGACAGGTACTAAGAGAGCTGACAACAAATATTGATGAAAACACATATGTAGTGGGAGAATTTTACACCCTACTCTCAACAAAGGACAGATTAAAAAAAAAACAAAAGCTACACAAAAGCACAAAAGCCTTAAAAGAAGACCTAGACAAAATGGACCTAATAGATATCTACAGGATATTACACCCACAAGGAAAAGAAAACACCTTCTTCTCAAATGCACATGGATCATTCTCTAAAATTGACCACATACTAGGCCACAAGGCAAACATGAATAAATACACAAAGATTAAATAATACCAACTTTTTTCGCAGAACATAAAGATATCAAACTAGAAATCAACAATGAAAAGAAAGCAAGAAGAGCATCGTCAAACACTTGGAGACTGAACAACATGCAATGAAGAATGGGTAATTGAAGAATTTAAAGAAGAAATTAAAACTTACTTCGAAACAAATGACAAAAAAGACACATCATTCCAAAATGTCTGGGATGCAGCAAAAGCAAATGTAAGAGGAAGGTTCATAACAATACAGGCCCACATCAAAAAGCAAGAAACTAACCAAAAAAAAAAAAAAAAAAAATAAACAAAAAAAAAAAAAAAAAAAAAAAAAAAAAAAAAAAAAAACTTATCCACCAATTCGAAAAATTAGAAAAAGAGTAACAAAAAAGGCCAATACCCAGCAGAAGACAAGAAATAACAAAAAGAAAAGAAAAAATAAATAACCCAGAAACCAAAATACTATCCAGAAAATCAACAAAACCAAAAGCTGGTTCTTTGAAAAAATAAATAAAATTGATAAACCCCTGGCAAAGCTCACAAAGAGAGAATATTCAAATAAACAGAATCACAAATGAAAGAGGAGAAATTACAACAGATACAAAAATAAAATCCAAAGGATAATAAGAGATACTAGAAACGACTATATGGAAACATATACAACAACCTGGATAGACAGATTCTTAGAAAGATATAACTATCCCAAAATGAACAAAGTTAATATAGAGAAATAAACCAATCACAAGCAATGAAATTAAAGCAGTCATCAAAAGTCTGCCTGAAAACAAGAGCCCAGGACCTGATGGCTTTACAAATGAATTCTATCAGACATTCAAAAATGAAATAACACCTGCACTACTAAAGCTTTTCCAAAAAAATTGATAAAGAAGGAAAACTTCCAAACACATTCTATGAAGCAAACATCATACTCATACCATAACCAAATAAGGACAGCACCAAGAAAGAAAACTATAGAACAATTTCCCTAATGAACACAGGTGCAAAAATTTTAAACAAAATCCTGGCAAATCAAATCCAAAGATGCATAAAAAGCATTATTCACCATAACCAAGTGGGATTTATCCCAGGGGCACAAATATGGCTCAACATCCGGAGAGATCAATTAACATAATAGGCCACATCAACAAAGAGAAAAACAAAAACCACATGATCATATCAATAGATGCAGAGAAAGCATTAGACAAAGTCCAGCATTCATTCCTGATAAAAGCCCTTGAAAAATTGAGGATTAAAGGAACATACCACAACATAATAAAAGCCATGTATGACAAACTTACAGCAAATATCATCCTCAATGGGGAAAAAATAAA
Source organism: Uropsilus gracilis (assembly GCA_004024945.1). NCBI lineage: Eukaryota > Metazoa > Chordata > Mammalia > Eulipotyphla > Talpidae > Uropsilus > Uropsilus gracilis. Next base: position 8,968 of record PVHY01028769.1, on the reverse strand, counting down.
ATCATTGTAATTAAGACCAAAAACCCAAAAGAATGCCCATTCTCCCCACTACTTTTTAACATTGAACTGGAAGTTCTAGTTACAGCAATAAGGCAAGGGAAAAACATAAAAGGGATACCAATAGGAAAAGAGGAACTGAAGAAATCATTATATGTTGATGGCATGATTCTCTATATAAGTAACACCAAAAACTCCACAGAAAAATTACCTGAAATAATAAACCAGTTCATTAAGGTAGCTGGATACAAAATCAACACACAGAAGTTGGTAGCTTTCCTATATGCAAAAAGTCAAATAGAAGAATAAGAAATCAGAAAAACCATCCGATTTACCATCACACCAAAAAAAAAAAAATTAAATACCTGGGAATAAACCTAAGAAAACATGTGAAAGAACTATACAAAGAAAACTTTAGCATGCTGCTAAAAGAGAAGAAGACACAAGAAGAAGACATAAGGAAATGGAAAGACATTCCCTGCTCTTGGATTGGAAGAATTAATATCATCAAAATGTACATCCTACCAAAAGTAATCTACAGATTCAATGCAATCCAGATAAAAATCCCAATGACATTTTTTAAAGAGATAGAACAAAAATTACTGAAATTCATATGGAGCAACAAAAGACCTTGAATATCCAAAAAACCTCCTGACCAAAAAAAAAAAAAAAAAAAAAACAGAACAAGGTATTACAATTCCAAACTCAAATTATATTACAGAGCCATAATAATTAAAATAGCTTGGTACTGGTACAAAAAGAGACAATCAGACCAATGGAACAGAATTGAGTGCCTGGAAATAAAACCACACATATATAGCCAACTAATCTTTGACAAAGGAGAGATAAACTTATATTATATTGGAGCAAAGATAGCCTCTTCAATAAATGGTGTTGGGAAAATTAGAGTAAAACATCCAAAAAAAATGGAACAAGACAATGCCCTCACACCATATACAAAAATCAATTCAAAATGGATAAAAGACCTAGATATCAAACCTGAAGTCATAACATACATAGGGGAAAACTTGGGAAAAACACTCCATGAATTACAATTCAGAAATCCCTTTCTGGACACATCTACAGATAGCAAAAAATGAAGGAAAACAAACAAATGGGACTGCATCAAATGAAAAATCTTCGCTTCTGCACAGCAAAAGAGACAACAGAAAAAACTAAAAGAAACCCAACCCAATAGGAAAAAGTTTTGCCCTCCACAAGAGTGATAAGGGTTTAATAACAAAGGCACAAGGAACTCACACAACTAAACAAAAGCAAAACAAGAAGCCCAATCAAGAAATGGGGAGAACTAAAAAGACACTTCTCCAAAGAGGAAATACAAATGGCCAACAGGCACATAGAAATTGCTCAATGTCACTAGCAATCAGGGAAATGCAAATCAAAACCACAATGAGAAACCACCTTACACCAGCAAGAATGGCCCACATCTAAAGAAGGGGCAACAACAAGTGTTGGTGAGGACTTGGAGAGAAAGGAAATCTTACTCTGCTGGTGGGAATGTAAAATGATCCAACCACTATGGAAAGCTGTGTGGAGGACCCTCAAACTAATGAAAATGGAACCACCATTTGACCCAGCAATTGCTGTCTTGGGAATTTACCCAAAGAGACCTCAATGTGGGTACAAAGGGACACCTGTGCTCGGATGCTTACTGCAGCACAATTTATAATTGCAAGGACTTGGAAGCAACTTAAATGCCCCCAATTAGATGACTGGATGAAAAAAAAATGTTGTATATATATACAATGGAATATTACTCACCAATTAAAAATGACAAATTTGATGATTTTATGATAATATGGATATACTTAGAAGAAATATTAGCAGAAACAAGTTAAAAACAAAAAGACAGAAACCAAATGGTTTCACTAATATATGGGATATAGAAAGAAATTAACAAAAGTCATGAGGAAGAGTCAAAATAATCTAACAACCAAACTGAAGCACACAGCTTGGGGACAAGTGGGACAGGGAAGTATGGTCAGAGAGAGTGGGGGAGGGGTGAATCCCTAGGATTACAAATATGTGAAATTTTATGTAAATAATTTTTTTAAGAAACAGACAGAAAACTTTAACAAAAACACTGGTTTTAAAACTCTAGCAAGCAAAAAAAATGTAAAGTAAAAAGTATAAGGTATGTAGGTAAATCTGTTATATTTGAAATATCTTTCGATAATGTAAACCAAAGGGTTTTCAATCAAAGATATAATCATGTATTTTCCAAAAATGAATAGTTATTTCTAGACTGAAAACATTAAGTAATGCTCAAGGAAACAGATAACAAGGACCATACCAGTTTACATTATTAAAATTTTTCAGAATGCCAGGAAGAGGAAAAATTCCTTACATATGCCAAAGGAGAAGCAATATTGTCAACAGGCAAGGCAGAGGATTCAGGGGGTTCCTGAGTCCAAGCCCATCCTCACCAACACAAGTATATAAGCTGGGAGTGAACCAGTCACCACCCTCTGTTCACATTATTGAGCCAGAGGTGTGGACCTGGGCGGGGCCTGCTAGGAAAACAGGAAAACGCTCATGAGATTGTCAGTTCAAAGATGGAAAGGAGCATCTGCAAAATAAAGTGTTCCCTGCTTATAAAGATCAAGAAAAAGAAGATGGAAAAGAAAACCTCAGGGACACTGGTCAGTGCCAGGAAAGAAACAAGGATTACTGTTTAGTGAAAGAACAAGGAAAGAGATCTAGAGAGACTTCTCTGGCTATGAGAGACTCTCTGCAGAGTCTGGGCTAGAGGTCTAGGTAGGATTTAGAGCTCATGTTTGAGGGCAAAGTGAATTAAATTTTACTTGCTGCAACAACAAGAACAGTAAACTTGGGTAACATTCTTTCATTGTTGCTAATTGTGAGCACCAATCAGCTGCAGTTCAGCTGACCATACACACCTCAAAGGTCTCATAGAGGCCGTGGGAAATTTAAGGTAGCAGGTTTCCAGGCCTACAAACATCGAATTCTTTACATCTTGTTTAGAGGTCCTTGAGAAGAGCAAACTTTGTCCTTGAGACCTGTCCTGTCCTTGTCCTGAAACCCTTCCTCTCCCAATCTCGTTTATGTGTGGAATCTAAAAAAAAAAAAAAAAAAAAAAAATGTGTTGCACTGGTAGAAACACAGCAGTATGATGGCTGCCAGGTACTGAGTGTAGAGGAAATGGTAAGATGTTGATCAAGGATTTCATTACCATTAAGCAGGATGAGTATGTGTTTTGAACCTCTAATGTACATGGGAGATGAACATGTGACTAGATGTATTCAGTAATTCCGTATTACTTTCTTGAAATGTAGTGAGAGTATCTTAAATGTTCTCAACCACCAGAAACAAATTTCTTTGTTATACAATGGATATACTAGTTAGATTTATTATTTCATAATGCATCTGTATATCAAAGCATCACTATATATCTTAAGTAAGTTCAATCTTATTCACAATTATTCCTCAATAAAGCTGGGGATGGTAATAAGGACAATGATAGAAACACAAGCAAGGAAATAAAGACAGGGCTAAAAAGCAATGAAATGAAAAAATACTACCATATCACCATGAACTCACTTCATTTCATCTGATAACAAAAGTAACTGAAAACTAAATGAATTAAAAAGCTTATTCCTTGAGATAGTGATAAGTCTCTATCCATCCATACTGGCCAAGAAAAGTAGAAGATACAAATTAACAATATCAGGAGTGGTCAGGGCAGGGTGGCTCGTGACTGTAAGTTTCAGCCTATGAAGCAGCCAGGGCCAGGGATCGCGGTTCGAGTCCCACCTGGGGCCCGTACCGAGACTTAGTTCCAAAAAAATAGCTGGGTGTAGTAGTGCACGCCTGTAATCCCAGCTACCTGGGAAGCTGAGGCTGGGGATTGCTTGAGTCTGTGGTACCCCAGGCAACGAGAGCCTGTGGTTCCACGGGCAAAAATAGCGAGACCTAGTCTCAAAAAAAACCAAATAATATCAGGAGTGACATCATTATAGATTATACAGATATAGAAGGATGTGAAGAGACTATTATGAACATGTTTACACCAATAATTTCAACAGCAAAGCTGTAATCATATCATAGAATAATATCAGCCCTGTAGTAATTTTACAAGGCAAATGAAAAGGAAATAACTTTCCCAATTCATTCATGAATGCAGGTCTACTTTAATACCAAAGTTAGAGAAAAACATCACAAGGAAAGAAAACTAACTACCAACATCTCTCATGAACATAGATGTACAAATCCTTAATGAAAAATTTAGCAAACTCAATGCAACACTATATAAAAACCATAACATCATAAATAAAGTCTACCTCAGGAATGTAAAGCTTATTTAACATTTAAAAAATAGTCAATGAAATCACCATATAAATAACAAAAACTATAAAAATGATCTCAATACATGTAACAAAAGCAACTGAAGAAATACATCACAAGTCAGTAGGGTTGACTGCTGTAAGTACAAAATTTTAAAGTAGTTTGTATTTCTGTATTCTAAACACACAAAAAATAATACATTTAAATAATAAAATGACATTTATCAAATAAAAATATGAAATATTTAGTGATAAATATAGTAAAATATTAGTAAGATTTTTACATTGAAATTATAAAACAATGCTGAGAGATGTTAAAAGAATAGAGAGAAAAATTGTATTCATGTATCAGGTGACTCAATATTGTTAAAACAGAAATCTTTGAAAACTGGTTTATAGATTTGATGTAATTTAATCAAAACTCCAGAGCATGCTTTTTGTAGACATTAATAAACAAATTTAAAAAATTCATATTAAAATCTAAACAAATTGGTAAAACCAAGCAAATTTTAAAAGATTAACAAATTCATAGAACCTCTATTACCTAACCTCAAAACTCTTATCCCATACTAAAGATCTGAAGATGAAATGAAAAGTAGTGGGTAGATCACTATTTACAAAACATTGCAGAGTAACATGAGTTCAAGTTTTGACTACATTGATTTGAGATACACACTTGAAGATACACAGTAACGACAAGGAAATATCAGCTTAAGGCACATCCAAATACAAATTCACTGAAATTCCAAAAGGTGAGGTAAAGTTGTTAAGTCCAGAGCAAATGGATAATAATTAAAACAATGGTTTATTTGCCTAGATCACCTAAGAAAAGTGAGATGAATATAATTTAAAATTTGAGACCTAAACACTGGCAGAAACTTATACGGCTGTGGGAAACAGAGAATCTTAAAATGTAAATAAAAATTTTGATAGTAAAATTTCAAAACATATACCAGGAATGATCATTTTTAGAGTCAGAGAACATTTAAATGATCAAAAAAAAAAAAAAAAAAAAAAAAAAAAAAAAAAAACAGAGTCAGTAGCAGCACCCTGTTAACTGGTAGACATTCTGTTCTGATTATTAGTTAAAAGAAATATTTGATGAAAAGGCAAGAATGCAGATATTCAACACCACCCCCTATAGAACACCATCTGCACTTAAACAGCAATAAATGGTTCTTGTTTTAGACTTTACACTAATTATGGCAGTTACAATCATGCAGTTAAGGGAGAAAACTGGCAAAATTTCACATGGCACTTTTAGTCTCATAAATTTGAAATGAGAAAATTTTCAACTGTATTGCTGTTAATTTTTAACCTTCCCAGTTTTAACCTGCCCACACCTGTTATAACATCTCATGTTATGTTTAAGTAACATATGTAAGTTTATTAAAACCACTTTTGACTAGAACCAATATAATGATTTGAGATTACTGTTCATGTTTTCTGAAATAAAAAAGTTAAGTCAAATGACAAATATAAAATATGCTATTTTGTTCAAGAAAGTTTTTACCATGGAAATTCAACAACAAAGGTATACTTCCAGTCTTATATATAAAGTTAAATATTGAATCATACATTAAAAATGCAAAGGAATGATTAGCAAGCCTTTATAAATTGATTACCAAAAATACATTTCCTAAACTCATACATTTTTCTCATAGTTAAGTTCAAATCAGATTTTATTAGCTCCTATTTTAGAAACTCTAGCATGCTTAATTAACTGGCTTAGCACCCCAAAGCAAATTAGAACTAATAAGCAGACAAACCCTCATTTTGAGACAAGCACATTAATGGAAGCAAGCCATGATGACAGATAAAGAGGAATGCAAAAGAAAAAAGCTTTAAAAAGCAAAATTCAGAACTCCAAAAGCAGAGCAACTTGGTGCCATTTCATGCAAAGTTAGCAACTTGCTATATTTCACTCACCCCAGATTGCAGTCATTATACAATGACTTGAGTTCATAATAAAAGTCATAGAATAAGTTAAATATTGTGATATTATGTGGAATTCATTTTTTAAATGACTAAAATTGTTAATAATATGATACCATTGTTTATAAATTTATTTATGTGAAGTTGTTTTCCAGTAGTGACTGTTCTCCTTTAAAAATAAAACCCATTCATATACAAAGAAAACAAACCCATATATGAATCAAATGAAACAGAATTCAAAATTTAGATTATTAGATCGATTAGTGATTACCAGAGGAGAAAGCTGAAGAGGGATGAGTTAAGTAGGGGAAAGGGACAATGTATGGTTGACTTTTAAATGTGAATTTAATGTAGTAAAATGTTAATTCTCAAAAATGAACACTTGAAACTTTAAAAAGTGATAATGCAATGTTACTTAAATAAAAATAAAACTCAATAGTCAGCTCTTTAAAGATCATTCATCACTTCAAGTATGAAATAATTAATTGACCACCATTTTATCCTGTGTCATTTAGAACTCCAGAATATCTATGTAGTATCGCATTTATTTGTGTAGAGTTCTAGGTCCTGTTGGATAATGAACTTCTTGAAGATGGAAAGTAAACTATCAGACATTTAACTTTACCTTCTAGTATGGATACCCAACTAAAGAATGTTGTACCTAACATATAGACATTGCTTAAAAAATTAAGAAAAATATACACACCTATATCATTTATATTTTTCAGTGCTAATAAAAGTATCAAAACTAATATTTGTATAATAATGTAAAATATATTCATATAAGCAATCATTAAATATGACTTAATCTCAAAAACTACAAATTATTTAGGATAAAATTTCAAGAGTGATGATGAAAATATGAATTATTGAATAGTTTTAAGGAACTGCATTATAAATTAAAATTAATAAATTTCCAGAATGCACAGATTAAAATTATTATATTAATTTTATTGCAGCAATTTTAAGTTAGAGGTAGATTGCAATTGGCATTTCTACTGAGAAAATGTTTTAAGAGTTTTACTCAACTCTGCTAACTTACTAAATCATTTTAAATTTCTAATTAAGGAATCCAAAACAAGAGGATTTGCACTGTATATGTTTTAAAAACATAGCTCTTGTTTCTCTAATTGCGATTTGATTTATTATTATAAAGTTAATTTCAAGTCAGTTTATTAAATGCAATTTAATTTTTAGAGATATGCATATAAATGTGTCACAATTTCAAAAAACATTATTTACTCTATATAACATTTACACTTGGGAATGGGTCACAAGATATTTACATAATTAAGGATTTTTTTCAAAAATAAATCAGCAGCTGTACATCATTAGTTTTACTAATATAATCAAAACTTACTATTCATTAACAATAATTTTCTTTATTTTATGAGTGTGGTAAAATTTTACAAAGAGGAGCATTTCAGTTTAATGTCATATGAATATGTACTTGAATTCTGATATGTGGCCATAGATTTGAGGAAGTAGAAAATAAGATGATTTCTGAGTAATAATAGACAAATCCTCAGAATCCACTCATACCAGAAAAAGATTAGACGTTTCCTCTGTATAATAGTTTTTTCATTTCTGAAGCAGGGACAACTGGTAAATGTAATAATCATTCTATCATGACTTGCGGAAGGAAGAAGTAGCAAGATGAACAAAAGTCAGAGAGCTGAGTGAGCTTGATAAGCATATTGTCCATCAAACTTGTTGTTATATTTTTGTTTCCTAAACCCACTATTCTCTTTTACTCTTATAACAATATAGTTAATCCCATTGTTGGTAGAGAATTATTTGATCAGCCTAGGAGATAAATCCAGTCATCTTATTCATCCAGTCCTATGGACCTAAACTATGCCAATTATTGTGCCAGAGCCATAGAGTTAAGCAAGAATTTGATATTGTTTCTCTTAAACACAGTACTGTCATCAGTGAAACAAATAGTTGATAAACTGATCATCACTAAAATTAAAAAAGAAAAAAGATGTTAAGAGGATGAGAAACCACAAGTCTGGAGACCTAAAATACATTAAGAAATATCTCAAAGAACTTTTTATATAAATACACAAAGAATCCTGAAAATTCAAAAATAAGGGAATGAACAATCTGAAAAATTAGTAAAAGGCATGAATAGGTTCTTCATCAGGGAAGATATACAGAAGACAAAAAAGCATGAAGAGATGCTCAACCACATATGTCATTATGAAAGTATAAATTAAGGCACTGATGAACTACCACTACACATAAAAGTGGATGAAATCTGAAACACTAACAAATACCAAATGCCAGCAAGGATGTTGAGCAATAGAAATATACATTCACTGCAGGTGGATATGCAAAATAGTATAAATTTTTTGGCAGTTTGTTACAAAAGTAAGCATATTTTCACAATAAGATCCAGAAGTTGCACCCATTCATATTCATGCAGATGAGTTGAAAACTCACCTCCATACAAATATCTACATACAGATGTTTATAGTAGTTTAATTCAAAGATGCTTTTCAGTAGGCAAATAATAAACTGACAAATCCAGAAAATGAAATATTATTCAAACTAAAAATAAATGAGCTATAAAGTCATGCAAAAACATGGAGGAGCATTAAATGCATACCACTAAGTGAAAGATTCAGACTAAATGTCTATAAATTATGATTCTTAGTATATGACATTCTGGTAAAAGCAAAACTATGGAGACAGTAATAATTTCA
>PVHY01028768.1:0-14908 GCA_004024945.1 Uropsilus gracilis | reverse complement strand
GGAAGGAAGGAAGGAAGGAAGGAAGGAAGGAAGGAAGGAAGGAAGGAAAAGGTGATTCTTGAAAGAAGGAAGGAAGGAAGGAAAAGGTGATTCTTGATAGCGGTGCTGATACAGTTCAGGAGGCACAGGGGAGGCATACCATGGTGGTGGGGGGCGGGGGGTTGATACCAGGACGAAAAGGGGCAGAAGCCGCTAACCAACAAGCCACAGGTCCGCATCACCCGCGCATAGCAGTTGCCAAAGTCACACAGCAATTTAAACAGCGGGGTTTTATTAACCAAGGAAACCAGCCAGGAAAATGAAAAGTCCTCACAGCCACAAGTGGCCAGTGATCTTACCCCAGTCACCATTTTCAGCCCCCAAAGTCCCAGGCATATGTCCAAGATGGTGCCCTTTGCCCCTCCAAACCTGAGGCAGGCACTGCAGAGTCCAGTCTTTCTCTGGCGTCTTCTCTTTGCTTTTGCTCCAGTGTTCCGAGCTGCTCCACTTCTCCAAGGCTCCTCAAATGTCTTCGACAGATGCTGATGCACAAATCAGCTTTCCAAATCCCTGGCCATCTCCAGGGGCCAGCTCACTATGCCACCTTGCTGCGGTGCCACTCTCCACACTGGCTACTCTTCCACTGGTCACCATGGCTCCTTGCCACCTCAGCTCACTCTTCAGAGGGCTTCCCCTGGCCAGGCCACGTGGGCCTGTTCTCTCAGTCCACCATCTCGTCTCTCTTTTTCTCCCCCCCCCCTTTTTCCCCTGCTCCTTTTATCTGCCTTTTGGTGCTTCTTGCTTCTTCTTGCACATCTTTCTCTCAGACCCCGTCTACCAGGATACTCTGGCACCAACAATTTTTAACTGCATCACTCAGCTCTGTTTCGGGGGACACTCTGATCCCCCATTTATGCCCCATCACAGGCATTGCACAAATCCTGAAAGGCTCTAGCTGGAAAAACAGAGGAAGATTGTTTCATGGGGAGGTAAGTCCAGGTAGGCATGAAACTGGACAGAACTGGCCGAGAAGGGAGAGTCCTAGTGTCCAGCCTGCTGGTTCTCGGGGTCAGAAAGGAGCGGGTCTGAGGCAGAGTGCTCTGCCGGTTGTTAAAGGTCCCCTCTGGAGACCCCTTCTCCGTAGGGCGAGGCTTCTCTCCCTCCAGCAGGCCTCTGGGGAAAGCAATACACAAGTCCCTGCCACAGTGCAGCGCCATGAAACCACAGGGGCTGAGTGCAGAGCCCATCTCTATCACCCGGAGGCTGTGTGGCTTTGGTCAAGTTACTTAACCTCTCTGAGCTCTAACTTGCAGCAAGCAACAGAGGTAGGCTGGATCTACCCAGGGCTTCATCCCTCATCATATTTCAGGAACCAATGAGTGTCTGAACAACTCAAGTCAAGGGCCTGGGGCACAAAAAGGGTAAGAGGGAGAGTCAGTGAGTTCCCCTAGCAAAGGGGAAGGGAGGTAAGGGTAGTGAGGAGACACTTCCAAATGAGTGCAAGGGGAAGCGCTGGGCGTAGGACCCTCAGTACCACATCCAGGCCTCTCCCATCCTGTGAGAGAAGGGCTCTTGCTCACCACAGCTTAGCAGGGGGATCAATAGAAGCAGGAAGAGCTCCCAGCCCAGCCACAGCTCCACCTGGGGTGGAGGTATTAACAGCAGACACTCCAGTGAGGCTGTGGGAAAGAGAACTGCGAAGGACCTTTTGTTCACTCCTTTTGGTTTTGTTCCAGCTGTAAGAGTAACACAAAGGCTGAGCACATTCAGCCCGGGCAGGAGCAGACAAATGGAAGTCCCCTCCCTGCCAATTCCACACCTGACGGGGTGAGCTTGCACATCTTCCTGAGCTCCCTTCCACTTATTTTTCCTCTGTTTCTACATAGGGGGATTTGTTCATCATTTATTGATGGCCCGCTGACAGCAGGAGCAGCCGTGTTCATAGAGCACAGCCCGGGCCAGGTTCTGTGCCAGGTGCTAGGGACGCTGGCGAGCAGAACACACAGCCCCGCTCTGCCAGGACTTTAGTGACGCGTCTCAACCTGCCCATCCCCCACCAATCAAGTCCACTATGGACGCACCACATCCTTTTTTCTTTTTTGCTGTTTACATATGTATGCTTTTGTGTGTATACATATATATGTCTACACACACACACACATATATATATATACATATATATATATACACACAACACATATATATTACGTCATTGCATTCCCCAGGGTTCTCTCTCCAGCTTATCACCCATGAACCCTCATCTTGATCTTCTTGTGCTCGTCCCTTCCCTAATTTCTCCCTTCCCCAACCCTAGCTGCTTACCCCAGTTCTGTTATCAGCTTACTTCTTGGCCTTTTGTTTGTTATTCCTATATCCCATCTATACGTGAGACCGTACGGTTTCTTTTTCTTTCTGACTTTCTTAATTCTGCTAACATGATTCCCTCTAGGTCCATCCATGTCACCACAAACGCTTCATATTTATCAGTTTTGATTGCAGAATAGTATTCCATTGTGTAATTAGACCACATCTCTTTCAACCACTCGCCACTTGGGAGGGATTCAGGTTGCTCCCAGGTCCTGGCTACTGCAAGCAGTGCTGCGATAAACATTCGAGCACAGGCGTCTTTCTGACCACATTGTTTTAAATGGAAGCTACCATTGCATTCTGTACATTAGTGCCTTGATTCAAGCCATTCCCACCTAATGAATATTACAGCTTAACTCTACTGTTCTGTGTTTATTGATAATAATCTCCACATCCGTAATGCACCTATTCTGGCAGTCACATACACGGTACAGACTCCCCAAATGGAAACTGATTAAATCAACAAGGTCAGAGCAGTATCGAGGAAAGCCCACCCTCTGGGGGTACAGGGTGGCATTCGCAGCACCCTGGCAGCTCTGGGCTGGGCTGATCTGTTAGACTGCCAGCTGCTGGGGGGTGGGGAGAACCTTTTTTTTTTTTTTTTTGAGACTAGGTCTCGCTATTTTTGTCTGTGGAACTGCAGGCTCACGTTGCCCGGGGTACCACGGACTCAAGCAATCCCCAGCCTCAGCTTTCCAGGTAGCTGGGTTTATAGGCGCGTACCACCATGCTCAGCTATGTTTTGGGACTAGATCTCGCAGTGTTGCCCCAGGCAGGACTCGAACCATGATCCTCAAACCCAGTTGCTTCATAGGCTGAAACTTACAGGCACGAGCCAACGTGTCCAGCTGAGGCATGGTGAACCTATTTCTTTTATGTTTTTATGTTATGGGCTTTAATACCAAGCTCAGTCTTCATGGTGGGAAGTAGAATGTGGAGGAGATTTGGAGTGGGAAGGACAGGTTTCAAGCAGGATGGGGGGGGGGTGAGGAGGAGGGTCACCCAGCAGAAGTCTGGCAGGAAAAACAGCAGCAATTCTCCTTCTTTCACTACAGAACTGAACTCTCAACAGAAAGAGCCCGTCCTGACCTTGAAAACATCCCTCCAGTCATTGTGGAACCCACTAGTGGGTACTGAGTACGCTAACCAGGATAAATGGCCTCCTGCCACCGTGGCACGAGGGGCATAACCAGGAGCAGTGGCTGCTCTGCACTGAGCAGGACTGGAGCAGCTGACCTGCAGCTTCCCTCTCCCACGTCTGTGAAACCCAGCTCCCTGGTCCCTGACAGCCAGGGCCAAGGCTGACAGTCCCAGTCATGTCCCACCAGCAGCTGCGCTCAGACTGACAGCTCCATCACTCTTTTCTCAGGGGGCCAATTAGTGACCAGTGTCCACAACGCCTGGAGCTCACAGGCTCCCTGAAACGGACCGTCCTCCCTAAGGGAATGGACTTTTCCTGCACACACCCCCTCCTAGGAAGAGGACGCAGAATGGATGTTGGCAGGAGCATTTCTGAGCAGGTAAGCAACAACAAGGGTCCTGGGAGGTGGTCCCCCAAGGGTGGGGGGGATCAGAAATGGGGCTGGGGAGAGGGGCCAATTTGGATGAACACACAAGAGACCAAGACATGCCAGGCAGGGAAGACATGAAATCTCATAACCGTGCCAGCTGCCTCTGCTCACGGAGAACCAGTGCTAAATACCAGCAGTGTGGCGAGCCAGAAGTTGTGGGAGTCTTTACACCAGGGGCATTGGCAACCACCATGAATAAGAACTTGCCCTTTGCAGCCAGCTTAGCAGCCCACGGCTGTGCATAAGCGTGTGCTGCTGTTAGAGGAAGTCGTGCAGGGCTTTAAGCAGGAGGATGACGTGTCAGCCTTGCATTTGTAAAAGGGCCACTTTCGGGCCAGTTGGGACAAGAGCACGAGCAGGGGTGGCAAGAAGGCTGTCCAGGGTCCAGACGCGTGCTTTCAGGGGTCAGGGTTGAGGAGCAATGTGGAAAGCAGCCCAGGACAGGTTGCAGTTAAGAGGTAGAACTGATATTTAGTGCCTGGTGGGAAGTGGGGGCTGGAGAGGGAGACAGGGAAAGAGAAGACCATTTTGAGCTTTGAATGATGAAAAAAGCCTTTCTCAACTTGCCAGATGGCTGGCCTCCACCCCCTGATTTCCCACCTTCCCAAATGAGAAAGGGAATATGTGGGGCTGCTTCTAGAAATGCCCAAGGGGGCAGTGAGAGAAAGGCTCTATGATCAGACCCCTAGCCTTAAGGGAAGCCGTTCCTCCTCTACTACCTCCTCCCCTTCCTCCGCCTCATTCAGGTAACAAGGCCTCCTAATCAGAAGCATAAATACTCACTCAGCCCAGCAGCCTCAGCTGCCTCAGCACTGTGGGTCCAGTTCACCATCTGCTTCTCTGCACAGAACCCAGGCCCACAGACACTAACACCCAAGGCTTACAATCAAGGCAACCGTTAAGTCCTCACCAGACCAATTCCTGAAACACTCCTCTCCCTGTGCTGTCTGCCTAAGAGCCATAAAATACAGGAAAGTTGGGAACAAGGAATGGACTGACTTTGGAAAAATACATAACTGCTAGTTGGACTGACCTAGGAGCGAAGCTTGGATCTGTCCCTGGGGCCTCTCAGAACCTGGGTCTCTTCTTCTGGAAAATGGAGCTGCACTCTCCAGCTCAGCAGGTCATTGTGAGAATGTGGAATGGAGGAGCAGGTCCCCTATACAGCACCCCAAAAAAGCAGGTACCCCCTCTGTGTTGTTGCAGAGGAAAAAGACTGTGGATTCTGGAAACAGGCCTGGGATCTGGTTAACTCTCCTGCCAACTTTGTGCTGTGTGTCTCTGGATCACTTACCTAACTTCTCTGGACTTCACGCCCAACTTTATGATGTCGTGGGCCAGACAGCAGCTTCATGCCTCAGTGGCCTTTTCTGTAAAATGGGGCAATGCCATCTGCTCGTGGCAGTTTAGCTGACATCCAGACTCATATAAAAGTGCTCTGAGAAACCCTCAGATGACACAAATGCAAAGATCCTCGTATATTTTGGTCAAGGTGGGGATGGGGGAAGAATTTGTAAATTATAGAAAATATTATTTGCTTAGAAACTAGCTTGCAGGCATTCATCACGTGTGGCAACCTGCACACGTGTCTGTTGAACGCTGCTTACAAGCCAGGCGCTGTGCCCAGTCATGCACACACTGCCCCCCCATGCTGAGACCCCCCACACCCTGGACTGCACAGTGCTGACCAGCAAGTCAGCCAGAGAATGAAGTCAGACACCTGGGAGCACCAAGCAGGGCAGCAAAGCCAGGGATGCCTCGCCTGAAGGTCTGCATTGATAACCACTAATGAGGAGAAGTGGCATTCCAGGTAGGAGGGAAAATAACAGGCTGTGGTTCAGGTTCCCCCCCCCCCCCCCAGCAGAGCCTGCAATTAGAACTTGCCGGTGAGAGACTCCCAGGATGCCGGTGTGGGGAAGATTATGTCTTAGTCACTTGGGTGACTCTAACAAAACACCACAGACACCGGGGTCATACTCAACAGAAAGTAACTTTCAATCCTGGAGGCTGGGATGTCTGACATCAGGTTGCCAGCTTCTGGTGAGAACCCTCTGGGCTTCTCGGGTAGCTTCACAGGGCAGAGCAGAGAGGGGACTCTGACCAGGGCACTAATATTCTTTGTAAGTGCTTCACCCTCACCACCCAATCACTTCCTCAGTTCCCACCTCCTAATCCCATTGCACCGGGAGGGAGGGTTTCAAGATAGGAATTTGGGGACACATTTAATCCATAGTAGCTGGGAAGAAAGCAATAGATGCATTAGCAAGTAGGTTGCTGTGTGGGCAGCCAGAGCCCCTCCAGTGTGCTGGGAGAGTCTGTGTGGCGCATACTTCAACATCACCCCATCAAGGCCACTGGAAGCTGAATATTTAGTTTCCAACTCCTGCTCCTCACTCATTGGGGTAGCTCCTGAAGCATCCCAATATCTACCCCTAACCAGGCAGAACATACCCTCAGAACAGAGAAGCTCCTTGAAAATGGACTATTCAAGAAAATAATTGAAGAGAACTTCCCAAATGTGAAAGGAAAAATGAAAATAAAGATACAGGAAGCTGAAAGAACACCAAATTACCATAATGGGAAAAAACTACTCCAAGACACGTAATAATAGAACTCCCAAAAATCCAAGACAAAGAGAAGATAATGAAGCTGGCAAGAGGCAAGAAATAGCTAACTTATAAAGGAAAACCTATTAGGCTCACATCAGACTTCTCAGAAGAAACACTTCAAGCAAGAAGAGAATGGAGCAATATAATCAGCAAACCCCAATGGGGAAAAAAATGCCAGCCAAAGATACTTTATCCTGCAGAGCTCCCATTCATCTATGAGGGAAAAAATATGCACCTTCTCAGACTAACAAAATCGCTAGAGATTCACTTCTACTAGCTCCCCCCCCCCCCCGAGAAATATTACAAGAAGCTTTAAACCAACAGAGGAATAAGCAACAAGAACATAACAAGGCAATGAATAAACAAAAAGATGAGCAAGGTAACAAGTATATACTTCCACATATCAATAATCACCCTAAATATTAATGGACTAAAGGCACAGATAAAAAGACACAGAATAACGGAATGGTTTTAAAAACAGAACCATCCTTCTGCTGTCTCCAGAAAACACACTTAACTGCCAAAGACAAACATAGCCTGAAAGTAAAAGGCTGGAAAACAACGTTGCAAGCAAATGTATCCCAAAAGAAGGCAGGTACTGCCATACCTTTATTAGACAGAATAGACTTCAAATTGAAAAAGGTGACAAGAGACACAGGTGGTCACTATATAGTAATAAAGGGGTCAACTCATTAGGAAGACATAACACTCATCAATATAGATGCACCAAATGAAGGGGCACCAAAATACATCAGACAGTTGTTAACATCTCTGAAAAAGGATATTAGAAAAAATACACACGTAGCTAGAGACTTAAACTCCCAACTCTCACCAAGGGCTAGATCAATGAGACCAAAAAAAAAAAGAAACAAGGACACAGTAACTCTAAATGCACACCTAAGCCAAATGGTCCTAGTAGACATCTATGGGACACTGTACCCAAAAAAAACCTAAATACAATATTTCTCAAGTGCACATGGATCATTCTCTAGGATCGACCATGTACAGGGCCACAAGACCAGTATCAACAAATTAAGGAAGACTGAAATCATACTATCTATTTTCTCTGACCATAAAGGTATCAAACTAGAAATCAACCATGGAAAGGACAGAAGATCAACCATTTCACAGAGGCTGAAGTCATCACTATTGGAAAACCAGTGGATTAATGAGGAAATCAAAGAAGAAATAAATATTTCAAGATGAATGACAATGAGGATATAACTTTCCAGAACATATGGGATGTTCCAAAAGCAGTAATAATATATAACAAGTATATAGCAATACAGCCCCACATCAAGAAACAAGAAAATACCCAAAGAAAATAATCTCACCTCTGAGAGAACTAGAGAAGGAACAACAAAAAAATCCAAAAGCAAGTAGAAGGAAGGAAATACTGAAAATTCAAGCAGAAATAAATAAAATATAGAGCAAAAAAAGACAACCCAAAAGACCAATGAAACAAAAGCTGGGTCTTTGAAACAATAAATAAAATAGATAAGCCTCCAGCCAGGTTCACAGAGAAGAGAAGGGAGAAAACAACAATAAATAGAATCATAAATGAAAGAGGAGAAATTACAACAGACAAAGCAGAAATCCAGAGGATAATCAGAGATTACTATGAACATTTATATGCAAACAAGTTCAACAACCTCAATGAGATGGACAAATTTTTAGAATTATACAACCATCCAAAACTGAATAAAGAAGACACAGAAGGCCTAAGCAAAACAATCTCAAGCAATGAAATTGAAATAGTAATCAAAACCCTCCCCCAAAACAAAAGCCCTGGACCAGATGGATTTACAAATGAGTTCTACCAGACATTCAGAGATGAACTAGGGCCTATTCTACATAAGCTCTTGCAAAAAAATAGAGAAAGAAGGAATACTACCAAATACATTCTATGAACCCAACATCACACTAATACCAAAATTTAAAAAAAAGATAACACAAAAAACAAAATCCTGGCAAATAGAATCCAACAATACATTGAAAAGATAATACACCATAACCAAGTGGGATTTATTCCAGGGAAACAAGGATAATTCAACACCCAAAATTCAATTAATGTAATCCAACACATCAACAAAAAGGAAAATAAAAACCACATGATCATCTCAACAGATGTTGAGAAAGTATTTGACAAAGTGCAACATTCATTTATGATAAAGGTCCTCAAAATTCTGGGGATAGGAAGAACATATCTTAACATAATAAAAGCAAATATATGACAAACCCACAGTGAATATCATCCTAAATGGAGAAAAACTGGAAGCTTTCCCTTTGAGATCAGGAACAAGGCAAGGTTGTCCATTCTCACCACTATTTTGCATTATAATACTGGATGTCCTAGCTAGATCAATAAGGCAAGAGAAGGACGTACAAGGGATCAAATAGGGAAAAAAGAAGCAAAATCATCCTGTCTGCAGATGACATCCATACATATATAAATATATACATATAATTATGTCATATATATATATATGTCTTATATATATATGAGAAACCCTGAAAACTCTACAGGAAAACTAATGAAAACAATAAACCATTTCAATAAGGTGGCTGATTACAAAATCAACACACAAAAATCAATCACCTTCTTATATGCAACAACTAGGTTCAAAGAAAATGAAATTAAGAAAACCACTCTATTTGCAGTTGCACCAATGAAAATTAAATATATGGGAATAAACTTAACACAATATGTGAAAGACCTACACAAAGAGAACTATAAAGCATTGTTATAAGAAATAGAAGACACAAAGAAATGGAAAGTTGTCCCCTACTCATGGATCGGAAGAAATAACATTATCAAAATGGCCATTCAACCAAAAGCAATGTTCAGATTCAATGCAATTCCAATAGAAATCTCATTTGTTAAAGAAATAGAGCAAATACTACTGAAATTCATATGGAATAATTTAAAAACCTCAAATAACCAAAGGTCTCCTGACTAAAAGGAAAGAGAATGGAGGATTGCACTTCCAGATTTTAAATAATACTCCAAAGTCATAATAATTAAAACAGCATGGTACTGGAATAAAAACAGATGCACAGACCAATGGAACAGATTTGAAAGCCCAGAAATAAAGCCACACATGTATGATCAACTATCTATGACAAAGGGGAAAAAAACATACATTGGAACAAGGATAGTCTCTTGAATAAATGGTACTGGGAATACTGGACTACTATATGCAGAAGAATGAACTACTAGACTACTCCCTCATACCAAACACAAAACCAACTCAGAATGGATAAAACACATGGACGTAAGACCTGAAACCATAAAATACACAAGAAAAAACATAGCCAAACACTTTATATCTGTGCTGCAGAAACACCTTCCAGGACGCACCTATACAAGCAAAGAAAACATAAACAGGTCAGACTATATCAAGCCAAAAAGCTTCTGCACAGCAAAAGAGACAATAACCAAAGCAAAGAAACACCCAACCGAATGGTAAAAAAAATTTTGCACTCCACTCAGCTGACAGAGGTCTGATATCAAAGATCCACAAAGAAGTCACACAACTTAGAAAAACAAAGCAAAAAGTTCAATCAAAAAGGTGGAGAAAAGTTGAAAAGGCACTTCTCCAAAGAGGATGTACAAATGGCCAACAGGCATATGAAAAAATACTCAACATCATTTATAATCAGGGATGCAAATCAAAACCGCAATGAGATCCCACCAGTGCGAATGGCCCATATCCAAAAAATGGGCAACAACAAGTGCTGGCATGGATGTGTAGAAAAAGGAACACTTTTATAATAGTTGGGAATGCAAAGTGGTCCAGCCACTATGGAAAGCTGTGTGGAGGACCCGCAAACTACTGAAAATGGAACTCACATTTGACCCAGCAATTACACTTCTGGGAGTCTACCCAAAGGATACAAAAACACTAATTCAAAAGGACACCCATACTCATATGTTTATTGCAGCACTGTTTACAATAACCAGGATATGGTAACAACCCAAATGCCCCAAAACAGACGAATGACTCAGAAAGTTGTGGTATATGTACACAATGGAATACCATTCAACAATCAAAAAAGACAAATTTGGGGCATGTGTGATAACATGGATGGACTAGAAGGAAATATGGCAGCAGAAATAAGCCAGAAGGATAAAGAGAAATACTAGTTGATCTCACCTATATGCAGGATACAGGGAAAACAAACAAACAAAAGGACAAGAAAAAGTTAAAACTAACAGACTGTCAGCAGAACTAATGCATAAAGCAAGGGTGGGGGAAATGGTGGAAGGGATGGGCATGGGAGATTGTGGTGGCCGTTCATGGGTGACAGGGTGGTGGGAGAACCTAGGGGTATACAAGGATTTTTTTTAAAAGTGTGTGTGTGTGTGTGTGTGTAACCAATTTTAAAGAAAAAGTGAAACCTGAAGGAACCAGATCTGATCCCCCCAGCCTTCAGACCTCAGCCCCCCCATACCTCTCTATACCCCCCACACCACCCTCTGAACTGCCAGCTCGGCCCCAGCTGGCAGTCAGGGTCTCCTCAGCAGCGTGGGCAAACCCTGGATCCACCAAGCCACGGACGTCCCTGCTCCAGCCCCTGGCGATGCCAGTTTTATTTGCCTCAGTTTCCCTGCCCAGACTCCAGTCTCAGAACAGCACAGGAGCCCGTCACAGGCCCCTCGCCCCCACCTGAGCCTCATGCTTGGTCTGTCTCTTACTCCTCCCAGGACCGCAGGTACAGCGAGTTGCTTCGATGGTCCCAGGTATAGATACAAAGAGAGGTGGTACAGCTACCACCCCAAACCTGAGGAGCCCCCCTCCCCCATCTGGCTCCTGAGAATGCCCCAAGCCCAGGAGGCCCTGCTGTGAGCAGCATATGCTGGTTTTGTGGTCGCCAGAATAAAAGTCTGAGCCCCTCCCAGGTGCCAGGTGTGATGGTACCTTGGAAAATCAGGGCTCCTGGCTTCCTTCCACTTCCACGGAGGCCTGAGGGCGATCTCCAGGTGCAAGCTGGGAACTCGCCTCCCGGCCCTCCTCCCTGCCTCTGCCCTTGACTATCAGCCCAGGGCTTGTCCTGCCCCTCCTCCTGCACCTGCCCGGGTCACCCCACACACCCTGGTCCCCCTGCAGAGATAGACCCCCAACTTCTCCATATGCGTCCCTGGAGCCCCCTTTTGGGCTCTAGGAAGCCGCCTTGTCATGCCTTTTCTTTCTAACCATAAAAGTCCTGCTTTTCTTTTTATTCTTTTATAAGGTTACAGCAGGACCCGAGAAGGCAGATCTGGCCTCAGGCTACATCTGCCCTTCATTGAAAACCACCCCAAGTCCCGAAAGGCTAGAAAACAAGTCTCCAAGCTTCTCTTTCATAATCTTTGTTAGATCCAAATCCAGAGTTATTTTCGCCAGCAGATTGTATCAGCCTGGAGCCCATTTGCCTCCAGAAACTGACCCTTTTGCTTAAAAAGCAGAACTTACTCACTGCGCAGCAACCACCCCATGTCCCATCCACCCCAGCTTGGGGGGGGGGTGGGCCCAGCTCACAAAAATCATTTGGGAAAACATTTCTCTCCTGCGAGTTTCAGGGGTTCCTCCAGCCACAGCTTCAACCCCTACGTCACACCCCTTCTTTCCATCCCCCTGCAGGCAGGTCCGTTTGGGATTAAAATATGTGTTTCCATTTACCACTGGAAACACATGGCGAGGGGGTTTGTTTTGAATTACACTGGGTGACTGACAAGAGCGGCCGGACGGTAGCTATGTGCGGGGTTTAGAGGGGCAGTGCTGTTGTTTACGACAGAAGGGAAAAGCAAGACAGCACCCCGAAACCCGCAGTGCTCCGAAGGACCCGGCCACCCCCTCCAGCTCGACCGGAAGCTGACAGTCTTCAGCTGGTACTCATTGCCCAGGCTGGACCTGGCCCCCAAGGCCAGGCGCCCTGCCAGAGAGGCAGCTCGAAGAGCAGGCCCGGAATGGGAGAGGGGGTGCAGCTCTCCCCTCACCCCTCCTGCCGACCCACAGCACTCAGGAGGTAGGAGCGTGGGGCGCAGATGCTCGCTCTGATGCCGAGGGGAGGGAAAAAGAAGCTGTTTGCAGGTGCGAGACAAAATCATCCAGGCAACCGAGGGAAAATGCCTCCGGGCAGCCGCTGCAGCTGTTGTCCTCCGAGCACCGGCGAACCCAGGGCTTTGTGGGTGCAGTCAGCGACCCCTCTTGCTTCTGGAGCCCAGAAAGGAGGGAGGTCTGTGCATCCACGCCCCGAGTCCACGCCGGGGTCGCAGAGACCCTGGCCCATGGCGGGAAGACTTGTCACGAAAGGAGGTTAGCAGCTGGCCGGCTTCTTGTGGCTGTTTCATCCGGGCCAGGCGGGGAGGGCGTGGCCATCACTGCGCATAGTCACCTGAGCTTCCCAGACATCCCTCCTCCACGTGGGAGCTAGCGCTCGGGCTCCAAGTATAGTAACAGTAACAGCCGCCACCTCTCACTGGCGGTGGGCAGGTGCAGCGAGTACTTCAGTATGCGGCGGGCCCCCAGCGTCCCCCGAGGACAGGAATCGCTGTCCCCCCAAAACAGGCTCCGGGAAGCACGTGAGCTGCCCCAAAGCCAGCACCCATAAGTCTGGGAACACAGGGCCAGGTCTGTCTGCCTCCGAAGGCTGGGTTCTACCTGCGCCATCCTCACACCACCCTGGGTGGCGCCCAGCGCGTCACGGGGGCAGTCGTTTGATGATGTATGACAAGGTCCACAAAGGCTGGACCCATGCCCCTCACCACAAGATGCCTCCTGGACAGAGGACCGCAACGAGAACTCCAAGAGCAGCAGCCAGAGGAGGGGGGGCTCGCAAACCTAGACCCTGGTCACCAGCAACGCCAACTCTGCAGACAGCAGCTACTTCCGGAATCAGGCCTGGCCACCATGTGGCCAGCTTTGGTCCACACAGCGCAGGGAATTGGGGTGCTAAGGCCAAGGTCTCAGGAGGCCCACGGCCTCTGCCCTCCTGGAACTCGGTCATCACGTGTGACAGCCCACTGGCCCCTGCAGGAGCAGAGATAGACCCCCAACTTCTCCATATGCGTCCCTGGAGCCCCCTTTTGGGATCTAGGAAGCCGCCTTGTCATGCCTTTTCTTTCTAACCATAAAAGTCCTGCTTTTCTTTTTATTCTTTTATAAGGTTACAGCAGGACCCAAGAAGGCAGATCTGGCCTCAGGCTACATCTGCCCTTCATTGAGTGATGGTCCCTGTCACTCCCATGCCACAGCCATCCAACCTTCACACAAGGCCCACCCAGCCCTGACACCCAGAAGAGCCCAGCCAAGACCAGGGCGGCCCACAAATGCCAACTGCTGACCTTCAGAACCCTGAAATAAGCAAGCGCTGCCCGTTGGAGGCCTAGGTCTGAGGCTGGTCTGGTCCCCAGGGGAAGTGACCCCAAACACTGGAGAAGTCACTGCAAATATGGCCACGGGCAGGAACAGAGCTGGTGCCCCAGGACCCAGTGAGCCCAGGCGGCCAAGCCAAGGACGTCTCTGGGTCCCCGGTCTCACCCACAGCCGCGAGTCTGTTCTCTGCTACCCTCCCCTCGTTGGATCTACTCTGGGAAGAAAAGATGGAGGACAGGAGACAGATGGAAGCAGAGATCTCTGGGTAGAGTCAGTGTGCAGAGCAGGGACATGAGGCAGGAGTAGGGGCCCCATCCTGCTAGCACCCCCACATGTGGGCGTGCACCGGGGCGCCTCTTCTGTATGGCAGGAAAGCCAACTCCAGCCCAGACTGCTGTGTGTAGCAGACACACTCAGAGAGGATGCAGTGGGGGGAGCCGTGGGATTGTGGGGGCAGGAGCAGCAAGGTCAGGGACCCCAAATATCCTGCAAGCTTTCAGGCACTCCCCACACTCCCCACCACACACCTGGACACAGATGGACAGTGCTGAAGGCCCCAAGTCCTCCTGCTAGAGACTCTGAAGGAGCAACTCCTCCATGCCGCTCCCTGGCTTCTGGGGTGCTGGGAGTACTCAGCCTTCCTGGCCAAAACCCCATCACCTGCCTCGTCCTGTGTCCCTGCGGGTCTGCTCTCTCCACTCTGAGGACCCCAGTTCTTGGGGTCAGTGCCCACCCTAAATCCACGTGATTCATCTTGAGAGCCTTCTATCTGCAAGAACTGAGTTCCAAATAAGGAGACATTCTGAGATTCTGGGCAGACCTGAAATAATGGGGGACACCATTCCATCCATGACACGCCCGTCACCTCCTAGGGCAGCAGCCAGTGCGGGCACAGTCACAGAGGCTCCGCCAAGCACCCACATGCCTCCTTGGGCTTGTGTCCGAGGGTCTGTCCTTGTCCAACGCAAGGACAATCTGAGATGTGGGGGATGCAGTCCCCACAGCAGCCCCCCAACCCCGTATC
>PVHY01028767.1:0-14912 GCA_004024945.1 Uropsilus gracilis | reverse complement strand
ACTTCTCACCGAGTCGCCTCCACACCCCTGCGCGCCCTCGGGCGACCTCGCGTCGACCCGCTGACCTACAAGCCCGGCCCTGGCGGCGCCGGCGTCCCCCCAAGCCCCAACCTGACGCACCTCGGCGCCGAGAGCCGCGAGTCCAGGGGGGTGGTCGTCGCGGTGGCAGCGGCGTGCGCCCTCGTCTGGGAGCCGCGTCTGCGCTGCAGCCTTTATAGGGTACCGCCCTTTGTTAGCTGGGCCCAGGGGGCCCCTTCCCGCCCCGACTCCCGCCGGGCCCTCCCCACTACCCGAGTCCCTTGCCTGGGACAGTCCTCCCTGCGCCCCGGGAAGGGAGCAAGAGCGAGAAGAGAGCTCCACTTCGTGTAAAGTTTGGGGTGAGGAGGGCCGAGCAAGTGGTCGACTCTCTTCCCCCTATGGACAAAATCGGAAGGTTCATCAGATGTTAATCATTTCTTTTTTTTTTTTATTTTTAGATTTTATTTCTAAATTCTTATAAATTCTTACATAAATAAATAAGGCAAATGGTTGCTGGCATGCCTTCCCTCCACCCCTTACCGCCTCATTTCAAGACTTATGTGCTGCAGTCTGTATTCAAGAAGCACTTCCCTCAGACTCATGGGTGAGGAGCGGCAGAGCCGTTTTCTGGGCACTAGATGTTAATGTGCACAGCACGTTTAACAAGCCCTGGACTAGACAGACTCACAGATTTGGTCATAGTTCCTGAGGTGCGTGGCACAAGATCTGACCTCTCAGTTGGTCCTTCTGCTCCTGCACTTGCCTCTTTGCTTCTGTTCTCTAACATTTCCCAGACGGTTCTGTGAAAACCCAAGTCAAATTCCTGCCACTTCCTGCTCAAAATCCTTAGTTGGTTTCCACTCAGAATTGAGAAGAGCATTATAATGGCCCCAGATGCTTTCCCCACCTCTAACCTGACGGTTCCTTATCTCTCTGAAGTTTACCTCAGGTCTGGCTACTCCAACTGCTATCATTTCTCGAACACACCTGGGACCCTTCTGCCTTGGGGCCTTTGCATTATTTCCTCTGCCTGAAACACCCTTTCCCCAAGGTCTCAACATGGTTTCCTCCATGTCCTTTCAATTAGTCAACAAATTATTATTAAGTACCTAACACTAGTCAGGACCCATTTTAGGAACTGGGGGCACAACCTCAAATAGAACAGACACAAGTCTCTGGAGGGAGCTGACATTCTATAGGTCTTTGCTCAAATGTCACCTCAGGAACAACACAGGAAGATTTCTCTGAACACAGCATCGAAAACTGCATCTGCACACATGCGCACACACACGAACACTTCAAACCCCTGGCCTGCTTTGTTCTTCTCCTTAGCTCTAGTCCTTATTTGGTAATATCTTTCTTATTAATTTTATCTCCCAGTGAATAGGCATCCACCAAACATTGCTTGATTCATTAATGAGTAAGTAATGAACTTAGCAGCTCACACTCTCTGAGGATTATTGCACACAATAAATACGATAGGATTTCCCACAGAAGATTCGACACAGTAAATTCTCAAATGTATTTCTGCTTAGTGGAAAAGAGGAAAGGACTTTGGAGGTGCAGCCTAGGTAGAAATCCCTGGTCTCCCCATTTATGTGAGCCCAGGCAAATCATGTGACTATCGCAGCTTCCTCATTTGTAAAGTGGGGACGGTGACAGATGTGTGAGGGTAAGTGAAAACAAAACAGATGATGTATTTAGCCCTGTGTGCCTAGCACACATCAGAATCTTGAGCCTTTTTTATTGTATTATTGTTACAACTTCCTGCCTCCCCTCCCTAGAGAGAATTATATAACTTCCCAGTCCATGACCCATCCTGTAGCTGGCAGTGACTTCCTGTAAATGGAGGGAGATGTTCATTCTCTCCAGGCCTGACCATGTAGTCACATTGCATTGCTCAGTAGAATGTAAGAAACCTGGTGTGATGCTGATGGAACTGAAGCATTCAGAGTGCTCACAGACTGGGCTTTTCATGGGAAAGTAAAGTTGGGGCCTGTTTTTTCAGTCTGAAAGCCATGGAGTGTGCCCAAAGCCAACCACAGCCCTCATGTAACAGAGTGAAGTGTATACATTTTTGCTGTCACAAGCTACTGAGATTTGAGGGGGCTTTCTCCCCTCCTCCGATACCCCAATATGATTTTTTGGGATAAATTTAAAAAGCATTGCTTGAATTGCTAGGTTCCCAGGGGTCAGAAAGGTGAAGAAACCTCTCTACCTGTTGTCAAGGAGCTCCCAGCCTTTGGGAGGGGAAGAGATGACAACAATGACTAAATACAAGAGGGCCCTGACTACCAGGGAGTGTGAAACCAGAATTACAAGCAGAGAAGCAAAGAATTCTAGCTGGAGGAGAACTTGCTTGTGAGAGGAAAAAACCTAAACTAGGACTTAAGACAAGACTGCCTTTGATGCTTGTGGAACTAGAACAAGGATGGAAATGAAGGTTCTTGATCCATTCCTTTCCACATCCCCCTTTCCCCCAGTTCTCATTCTGTAGAGAACCAGAGAGTTCTCATTCTGCAGAGAGCCAGCACAGGCTCTGAAAATGAACCAAAGGCCATCTGAGGAGAAATTCAGAGTCATGAAATACCCAGCGTGGTCTAAAGTGGCACATGGACGCTGGTGGGCACGGGGGAACCACCAGAGCACAGAACCCAAGGCTGAGGCCTCCTTCGCTGCCATGAGAAGGTGGGGAGAGCTGGATAGGATTTACATGTAGAGGCGTGCCAGGGCAAGCAGCCCATGTGGACAAGTCTGTGTCTTGAACTTGGAAGTGTTACGTTTAGAGCTCCAGAGTTCATTCAGGTGCCAGGCAGAGGATGATTTGAAGGGTGGTTGAGCAGAACTAATTGCCTGTTTTTGCGTAGATGTGAAAGGAGCTTAATATTCACTTAATATTCACAGGAAACATCCCTGACTTTTCTTTTGGCCTCATGCCTTGTGTGGTGTAATGGGACCTCCCCACCCCAGGGTGCTGTAGTTCTGATAAGAGCACATGTTGATTTCAATCCAGAATCTGTTCTGATATCCGCCATATCTGTTCTGATATCTGTTCTGATAATCTGCCATCTTAGCCAAAGACCTGTGAGGTGATATATTCTCTTGATGACATTTTCTGCAGTTGTGTAAAACAAGGGTGACGACTGAATAGCATGATCAGAAATGTGAGGCTAAATGAAATCTTAATAAACTGTGAAATGGGACCAAGAGGAAGAATGAGGCCCACAGAGAAAGCACAGCTGTGTTGGCAAAATGGCACCCACTCTGGCATTTATTGTCTTCTCAAAAGCTCCTTATGTATTATTGTTGGTTTTACCATTTTTAAAATGGAGGAAACCATCTTGGTGTACCATTCTGCTCCCAGAGATTCTTCAGCGTGATAGGCTCTCTCCCAGCCCAGGCTCCCAGTATGGAGAGTTTAGGGGCTCGGTCCTGTAGGGGGAAGGGGTTGAAGTAGGAATTTACATAATCCGATTATTGGGGGATTAGGTTTGGGTAACTAAACACCTCTGTGTGCTTGAGCTAAAACCCTTACTATTCATGGCTCTCACTGCCCCCTGGAGAGACTGCACCTGCGGTCTCCTGGCCAGACCCCAGGGTTGGTGAGGGCAGTGCAGATCGCTAGAGAGCCTGGGCATTGTCGGGCTTGCTGCTTCTACTGACTTAATTGATCTGTCTGGCTTAGCCTATGAATACCAGGCCTCTGGTCCAGTGTGCTTGGGTGTCAATGTCAGGAAACAGAGAACCTGAGGTTTTCAGAAGGGGTTTCTGGCAGCCCAGGTGGCTGTGAGCCAAGATCATTTTGGCTCAAGGTCAAACATCAGCCTTACCAGAATGAAAACTCCTTTCCTCCCACAGCATTCTTAGTTCCCTTCCCACCCCCTAACTCTGCAAATTCAGGACATACCACATCCACCCAGCTCCCTATTTCTCCAGTCACTCTTCCATCCTTTCTTCTTCTACCTCTTTGAGATGTGCCCATCAATTTATTCAGTATATGAAGTAGCTGGTCCTTGATTATTAATAGAATTTCCAGCTTTTTTTTTTTTTTTAGGTAGGTTCTGTTCCTCCAAGTGTTCTTTCTTTTATGTTGACTTTGCCATGTTGTTATTTTAATCTTTAAACTTTCACATTCATTTAGTAGAGTGTTGAATATTATTATTCAATGATTTTTAAAACAATCCCTGCACTTATGTTATATCATAACTCATGTTTATGATTCATCTCTCAATTAGCTCTGCAGCTTGTGTGTCTTATTGTTCTTTAAAAAAAATACTTGTAATTCACTATTTTTATGATTTTCTAGTACATAAATTTCTACCATGTGTTTATTAAATATACTCTTTCTCACCTGCTATGCTTATTTTTTTCTATCTCCTGTTTTTAGATTATCTAATTTATTATTTTTCATTCTTTCTTGCTTAGTAAGAAAAGCATTTCCAGCTATGAATGGAGTCATCTGTGTTTCTGTTTGGACATTTTGTCATTAGTGTCTAAAATCTGTTTCCTTGAAATTTTCAGAAAGTCCTTTCTTCTACTCCCTTATTATTATATATTTTGGTAACCACTATTAATTTCTGATTTCACTGCAATACAGTCAAAGATACGTCCAGTAGCTTTTTTGCTTTTTCACTTACTGATATTTTCTCTTTGGTAAAAAATACCATTAGCTTTTATAAATGACACAGAATTAATAGAAAACAAAAAAAGGTTGCCTTCTGTTTGAAAAATAAAATGTTTTAATCCACTTTCACCATATAGCAATCCTCTTTATTCTTGGGAGTTTTGTTAGAGAATGTTGCATGCAAATCTGCCTCTATTTTGTGACTGTTCCTTCCTTTTGTTTTATCTGGGAGTGTTTGCTTTAGCTATATATCTTGTGATACATGCACTTGACACATAAATATTCAGAGACATTTTATTGACCTAGAGAACTGTAACCTACATAAATAAAATGACCCTTATACTTTGTTTTTATCATGAATTCCATTTGGTTTTATATTATAAGAACCCCTGCTTTTAAATTTGTATTTTAAATGTGTGTCTGTTCTTTTACAGTGAATTTGCAGAAGTGTGTGGGTGTGACTTTTGGTTATAGATTTTATCTTTTTGTGAAACTTTGTTTGGTCAATTTAAACTCCTCTGTCTGCTTATTTAAAAGAGACCTCATTTCCATATTGAATTCTTCAGAACAAATCTCATCCTGGCTTACCTACTTGTTGGCTTGCCTGCTCACTGTAAATATCAGGAGGCAAGGACTATTTCATTAATCACTAGACACCACAAACTGTGCTCACTGCATGCACAATCTGCTGGATAAGATATTTGTTGAATGAATGCAGGACAGCTCTGGCTCAGTTCTCCAAACAGCTGCCTCCAGCCTCCCTGCTTTCTGTTAAAAAACACATAGCTCGTGTCTGTGAATTGAGGGTTTCCAAGCCCAGGGAAAGGGATTCTTGGTGACTGTTTTGTTTGTTGTGAAGAGCAGAGAAGAGCACTCTGATTACGGTATAGAGGATGTGGGGAAACTCATTAAGAGACTGAAGCAGGATGCAGGTGAGAGGTGTTAGGAGTCTCCTGTGGGAAAGAAGAAGAATGAGATGGAAGAGACTGATAGTGATCTGTGGGGTCAGCCCACAGACTGGGATTTGGGAACATGTCTGGGTCTAATTTTTTTTTTTTTTTTTTGAGAGTAGGTCTCGCTATTTTTGCCCATGGAACCGCAGGCTCTCATTGCCCGGGGTACCACGGACTCAAGCAATCCCCAGCCTCAGCTTCCCAGGTAGCTGGGATGACAGGCGTGCACCACCACGCCCAGCTATTTTTTTGGAACTAGGTCTCGCTACGGGCCCCAAGCGGGACTCGAACTGCGATCCCTAGCCCCTGCCACTTCATAGGCTGAAGCTTACAGGCACGAGCCACCGTGCCCAGCCCTAGGTCTAATTTTTATTAATAATTGAAGTCTTTTTATTTATTTGTATTTATTTTATTTATTTATTTGTTTGTTTGTTTGTTTATTGAGACTAGGTCTCGCTATGTTGCCTGGGATAGTACTGATCCTGCAGACTCAAGTGATCCCCAGTCTCAGCCTCCCAGGTAGCTAGGATTACAGGCACCCACCACTGCGCCCAGCTGATTTTTCAAGACCAGGTCTCCCTATGTTGCCTGAGGTAGCCTCTAACCTGTGAACTCAAGCAATCCCAGGCCTCCTGCCTCCCAGCACTTGGACTACAGGCATGTGCCACCATGCCCAGTTTAATTGATGTCTTTTTATCCCTTAGTAAAGGAATGATTACAATGAAGTATGGAGAAGGAAAAATTTAGGATCTCATGACATATGTAGGTGTGAGGATTGGGACAATAGGAATAGTCATTTATCTCTTGGGTGGGACATTCCTAAGAGGTTAGGAAGCTGTGTCACAGGTAAGAGATCTGCCAGTGTGTTAGAGTGGATCTCTAGTGTGTTAAAGTGGATGAGAAAGATAAAGATGTTCCTTTATCTAAGGTATATCTCTTGACCTATGTCCATGCCACACAGAGAGGGATGTTGGCTTGATCTAGGAGCACCCATTCTGGCTGAGGCACTGAATTCTTCACCCTCACTATTTATCACTAGTACTTAACGTTATGTTAGGTTTTTCACCCATTTTTTTCCTTTAATATGAAAAATTATATATTTTGATTATAGTTACATAGTGAGTTATTATCCTACATAAAACAAAATAATGCTCCAAAGTAGTTAAGCACTGAAGAATATGCTCAAAGAAACAAACCTTTGTCGTGTAGCTGTTTCACTAATGGTTCTCATAAACATCTTTCCAGAGGCAGCAAAGTCTAAATTCTTAGGGAGGCTAACAGGACCCTTAGGGAAAATGAGTGAATGAGTGAGCCTCTGCATCTCTTCTGTCTCCCCTACCCAAACCTCCCTCAAATGAAAAAAAAAAAAAAAATGAATGAATGAATGAAGATGCCATAGGAAGCCGGGGCCTCTGGTAGGGAGAAATCCTCAAATGTGGCCCAGATCTCTGCACCAGCATCCAGCAGGCTGTAGAGCACTTTGGTCCTGCCCCGTAAGGAAAGAGATGGGCTTCTTCATCATCATTCTTGGACTCCTCTGAGCTCATGCCGTAGTCTTGAAAGAAGAGAATAGTTGCTGGAATCTGCAGACCAGAGACCCTGAGTTACGCTGGGCTTATGGTCTTGGACACCCTCAACAGATAGGAATAATAAAGGAGAAAATGATACAGACCTAGGAGAATGAAACTGCTGGCTACTGGGCTTCCCCCCTGAAGCATACAGTGCCTTTTGTGGATGAAGGAGCAAAAACATGACTGTGAACGACTTACCCTGTTGTGGGAGATGGCACAGCCTGCTGCTCCTTGAGGTACCAGCCAGCCTCATTGTAACAAGCAGGAAACACTGATTTTCAGGGGTGGAAGCACCTGGAAGCAAATGGAATGAGCCCTCTTTGAACCATGAAGGCAAATAAGCATAAGTGATGGAGGCCAGCGCTCCATCCAGAACCCAGTCAGACCTGCCAAGGTTTCCTACCGTGGCTCCACACCACCTTGTCCATGCCCTTCCTCTTTCCTCTGTTTTCTTTGCTGACGCTGTGCCTGGCTGGCATCACTAACTGAAGAAGTTAGTAGCATGGGTTGTAAGCAGAGCAATTTGGTAATAGGTCCAGAGATCCACTGTGATCTTGTCATTTTCTTAATTAAACCATTTATTCATTTAAGAAACAAAAGCCTCATATAATTGGGGGGAAAAGTGACCTTACAAGCCTATTTTCTGACATAATAGATTTTCATTGGTTTGCTGAGGATTGACTAGGACATGGTAGGAGAAATCCCATGTAGGAGGCAGTTCCATGTGGTAACTGAGAGAAGACTTTTGATTTGGATTTGGAGCCAGAATCAAACTAGTGTTTGTTCTTTGATCTGACAGTAGTTGTTACCTGGGTGAGTTACTGCTTGCTCCCAGTCTCCGTCTTCTCAGCTGTGAATTGGAAATAATACCAATTTTGTGGGTTACTGAGAAGATTCGGTAGAACTAATGGATATTGTGACTTGGAGGAAATGCTTTAAGATGATGATAATACATATCTAATTAATTCATAGCTGCTCAGTAAATATTTTTGTTACCAGAAAAACCCTATCCAAAAGACAGGTAAGTGACTCTGAATGCACACCTCTCTCTTCTTTCGCTCATTCAGCCCATATCCTGATCCTATCTCTCCCTTTCCACTTGCTTTGGGTCTTTTGCTGCTAAGAAACATCATTTCCTTCTATTATTTGAAGTAAACAGAGATCAGGGATGAAGGGTTGAAGGAAGAAGGGAAAGAAACTGCTGCACTTGAGCATCAGGTTCTTGTAATTAGTTTCCATGCTCCAGCTCCCCAGAGTCACCCCCAGTCATGTCATACACATACACATGTACATCCCACACAGACACCTGGTGTTAGAGCCCAAGCAACTATCCAGTTTCTGCCCAGAGCAAATGTTGACCATTGCAGCAGAAAGCAGGGCACTTAACTGTTACAAGTAATGGGTTCCCCATACCCCCCGCCCATGGTCATCAATTAGAGGAACACACAGTGCTGGGTGTGCCCAGCTGCTCATGCCCTTGAAACCAGACTGACTTGAATCTGACTTTGACCAAGGCCTGGAGCTGTGTGACTTCTTTTTCCAGCCAATAAATCCCAGGGCAGTGGGAAAGTCAGGGAGTGTGTGGGTGGGCAGAATCAGGTACTGGAGAAAAGAAAGGGGTGGGTTGCAACTCCCCTTTTGCTCTTTATTTTCTGTTCTTTGTAAAAGGGGCATGGCTCAGCAAGGGCCCCTCTAGATGGGGATTTAGATGATCTGTGGGCAGCAGATAAGAGTGCAGCCTTCTTGCAGAAAGGACATTCACTGAATACTCCCCATAAAGTCAATACTGTCAGGCTTATCAGCTGTCCTTATTCTCTACTCAGCCCCCTGGGGACCAGACTTGAAATAAAGGCCACAGCTACTGGGCCTGGATTGTGGAGGTGCTGGACTGGACTGGGGAGGGGCCTCTGCCCCCTGGGCCAAATTTCAGGCAGGTGGGAGAAATCTGTCTGGCCTGAACAGCCCACAACCCTCAGCTTCCCAGAGTCACAGATCCCAAACCAAACACACTGAGGGCATAACACACTCTCTGACCCTCAAATCCCACAGATGCCCCAGGAGAGCTTCCTTCCACTGGGGCCGCTTAGGAAAACGAGAGGATGTCAGCTGTGGGATAATAGGAAATATGCATTGGTCTCTCCCCAGCTCCTGATATCTGACTAATTTACTAAGTGATAAGAGCCCTAGGAGCATTTTTTTTTTCAAATATTTGATCTTTAACCCTGGTTCCTGAAACCCTCGCAATTTCCTGGGTGGTAGGTGCTTTATTCTAATGAGGTCACTCAGGGTGGGTTCTGGGGTAAGGAGTGATCACAGGAAACCAAGCCATGATTAGATGCTTGGTGTTTTCATCCCCACCCTCATTCTCCTGAGAAGGGAGAAAGGCTGAAAGTGGATGTTTTCTGGGCATCCCACCTGGGCAGGTTCATCATCCGTTCTAGCAGCTAAAGAACAATGTCCAAGCCCGTGGTGGTTTTACAGGCTTTAGTATTCTCAGGGAAACAGGTACATAGACGTGCCGGGCGGGAGGCTGGCAGGCACCAACAGGTGCACCTGGGAGGCAGGCAAATCCCCCCAAAATCACACTCTTTCTCTGGGCTCTGGAGGTCTCTCCCATTGCTCTGTGCTCTCCTTCCTGGTGCTCTCCCCCCAGGGTGAGGGGCTGATACGGCCCCTTTCGCTCCCCCTCCTAGGCCCAGGTGAGCCCACTCACATATATACACACCCACTTGGCCAGGTATGTATAATCACAGGGAAGATGCAGTACTCCAGGTGCCAGTCATAGAAGCTAATGATAGAAAAAGCCTGATCAACTCATTTACCCTGCAATGGGTTAATGGTTGATTGTGCCAATATGACAAAACCTACATAAAAATGCCAAAAATATTGGTTATGAGAGTTTTGAAGTTGGTGGACACGTGGAGGCAATGGGAGAAGGTATAGGAGTTCTGGGCCCCTTTCCACATACCTTGTTCTACCCACCTCTTCCAGTTGGAAGTTCATCTGCATCTCTTATCATCTTTTATAAAAAATTGGTGAGCATAAAGTATTAAGTTCTGTGAACCACTCTGTGAAATGAATTGACTCCAAAAGGGTGGTAGGAACCTCCAATTTAGACTTAATCTGTCAGAAGCAGAGACGGCAACCTGGAATTGGAACTGGCATCTGCGGTATTGTGGGCTGAAGGGTTTTGGGGGTGCAGTCTGTGGGATGGAGCCCTTCCCTGTGGGATCTCCAGGCAGGTAGTGTCAAAACTGAGTGAAGACACAGGACATCCAGCTGGTATTGCAGATAATTGTTTGGCATGAGGAAATCCCTCCACACAGTTGGTGACTAGTCATGTCAGAAGTGTCCTGTGTGAAAGCAAAGGAGACACAAAGGGAAAGCAAAGGGAAGAAAACACAGTAGGAAAGAGCTAGATTTTCCCTACCCAGCAGGAGCACTGTTGAGTTTTTCCAACTTACAATAAATCTATAGATAAATCTAATCAACAAAAATTCCTATGGAGGAAATTTTTTCACCACTGTTCGTTGCCTCAGCTTTTCATAACACAAATACTTGTTTGGTACCCAAGGGCATATCCATTTTCTATTTTTCTAGATGGTGGGGATTTGGTTTCTTCAAATCATCTGAAATTAATAGGCTACCAACTGGAATTCCAGATCTTATTCTCAGGCTCTCACGGAGGGGAGGCCGACTGATTTTACAAGATATGGTGGGGTGCTTCAGCTCCCACTCACCATCTCTGTGACCCCTGCTGGCACTAAGACTGGCTGGAATCCCACTAGCCAGCAGCCTCCACCTGAGCTCTGACTCAGGCAGCAGTATCGAGATGAGTGAAAATGGGGAAGAGTGAAATGGATGCAGCCTGGCTTGACTTAGCAGCCTAGAAGACTTGGAAAACCAGTGCAACTCCAAACTCCTATCAAGGGGTAGGAGGTAAAGTGGGAGAATGAGGTGGGCTGTTGAGCTCCCAGTAGTTACCAAAGCACCTCTTTATCCTTTGGAGATAAGAGTCTCCAGAGATGAGTAGATAATAAAGGAAATGAGGACCAAGTCAAGACTCAGAATTTAAAGTCTCTATTGATTTCATGTCCTTCCAGGCTTCTGCTTTCTGCAGGTCTCACAGATAGGCTGTGTCTATTCTGTACTGACTTCTTATATTTTCTGCATTGTGGAGTCCAGTCCTGCTACTGGCCAGTGCACTCACTTGAATCCCCACTTCCTCAACTCCTTTCTAGAAGTTGCCTTTAGGACTTCCCCAGGGCTGAAGATCTCCTGCCAACACTCTTGCTCCAGTTTACCCAACTGAGCAATTGCCTTGGTTCTCAATACCTTGTCTAACTCCATGGATAAGACTCCGTGTTGGTCCCAGCTGATTTGCTCTCTGTGGCATGCATCATTGCTCTTGAGCTCTATTTCCCAAACCAACACTAAGGGGACCCCCAGCCTCCAGCTTTTTTTTTTCTTCCTAAAATGTTACTGTTCTTATGCAGCGCATTCTCTTTTGCAGAATAACTTCCTGTTGTTCTTCCTGGTGTTCTTTAGCTGGAAAGTTTCATTGCTGCGAACCCTTGGATTCCTAGACTTGAATTTTAGAAATATTGTAAGTGGTAAGAAGGCTATTTTATCAGGTTATGTCTATTATATCTACAAGTAACTTCAAAAATAAATGCATAACATCTCAAGAAATTAGAAAAATTTTATTATCATACCAAACTGGATTATATATTACAAATTCTGATGAAAATAATATTAACGGTATTTTCAGTAGTACCACAAACTATCTGTACATGAAGATGAAATCAAATAGTAAACTGGTGAGCATACACTGAAGTTTACACATGTAAAAGATCAATGTTTAGAAAATTCACTTATGTGTTTTACATAGTAGAAGGAACATATGGAGACTTATGTTTTTTATTTAACAAACACATGAACTACCCCCCATGCTCTGAACAAGTCATCAGAAGACTACAAAACCTTGTAATTTTTTAATGGTACCCATCCA
Organism: Uropsilus gracilis; assembly: GCA_004024945.1. NCBI lineage: Eukaryota > Metazoa > Chordata > Mammalia > Eulipotyphla > Talpidae > Uropsilus > Uropsilus gracilis. The sequence goes on along the minus strand of PVHY01028767.1, from coordinate 2,735 downwards.
TTTCAATGACATATAATTTTACAGAAGAAAATACAGTACTTCTAATTCTCACTTCCCTTTCAACCCTACTGTGAGAGCTGCCTGAGGTATACAGCAGCTTGGCTGGCTAACATATTCTTATATAATCTCTGCCTTAGGTTGGGTTAAGGATGGTATGTGTATGCTAAGGGGAGGGGGGTGGGCATTCTAAGCTAGAAGTTCTGAGACTATAAAAGCAGAACTTTCTCATTAGAAAAACATACATAAGCTGGGAACGGTGGCACGTGCCTGTAAGTGACAACCTATGGAGCACGGCTGAAACTGGGGATCACGGTTGGAGTCCTGCCCGGGGCAACACAGAGAGACCTAGTTCCAAAAAAAATAGCTGGGCGTGGTGGTGTACGCCTGTAATCCCAGCTACCTGGGAAGATGAGGCTGGGGATTGCTTGAGTCTGTGGTTCCATGGGCAAACAAAGTGAGACCTAGTCTCAAAAAAAAAAAAAAAAAAAAAGATAAAGAAAAAGAAAAACATACATATGCCTATCTCAGTACTAACCCTGTATAAAAGATATCACTGTTACACTGATCTATTTACTTTACAGGCTACAATTAGAATTTTAGTCTGAAGCACAGTAGCTTAGAATAGCACTGAATACCCGATTATTGCCTACTTGAGACAGAAACACAAATGAGGTAGAAATGAATATTTTCAATTCTATTTTGTTACTCTGATAGGCATCCAGCAGAGACAATTAAAACAAACTAAGTCTTCCAAATTCTTTTCTTCTTCAAGTCTTGACATACCTAATTTTGACTGAGCAGAGATTTACCACAAGGAGGTGACAATTACTGCAGAAAAAGCTATGAAATTAACAAAGAAGACCAGGCAGAACAGGTACCAAATCCAGGGAGGCATACAGTGAACTGATTGGAACCAAGAAAATAGGTAGCTTGTGGAGTAAGAAATTCTAGGAGACAACAGCTTGGCCAATAAAATAAAAATACAAGTTCTGTTCAGAAAAGGAGACAAAATGAACTTGTTTTTGAGGGGGATGGTGACAGACATTCTGCCATCTAGTGGTCACACCTCAGGGTTTTTTGCTAGAGAAGCATGGAAACCTAACATCCCATGGCCCAGCTTGTTAGGGATGCTGAATTTGGAGAATGTGGTTTTACTGCAGGATGCAGAAGTCAGTAGCTACAGTGGAGGAAAGAATGGACAGGACCTGTTTAGAGGACAGCTTATGGTGGCCAAGTAGAGGTCATCAGTCTCATTCCCATGGTTACCTAACTTCCAACAGGAGGTGTTCTCTTGGTAAGCCAGGAAAACCAGACCTGATGTGTTGAGATTTGGAGTAGGATTGTTAAAATAATCAGGGGAGGAAAGAAACATGACTTGATGAGTTGTATTACTGGTGAGCCCACCTGTCCCAGGTCTCTGAACACTTGGCAGAATGCAACTGCTGCCAAGCATAGGATGAAATGCAGCTGAGTCTCTACCAGAGGCAAGCCTATCTTCAGTCCCCAAGTCAGAGGAGGAAACATGAGCTGTAGTCTATGAAAATGGAGGGCAGTCAAGCGGGCTATTTCAGATGCCAGTGACCTAAGGAGGAAAGAATGTGGAACCTCCATTCAAGGGGCCAAGGAAGTCTACATTTTGGAGACTACAAAACTTTAGGCTTCAAGGCACAGTGAAAAGAGAAGTGAACTAAGTAGGGTTACTTCTATTCCTCTGGCAAACAGTGGAAGTCTCGGTTAGGAACTGGCAGAGATATTAAGTGCATGCACAAGGCAGAGATGTTAAGTGCATGCACAGGCAAATGGAACTCAATAAGCAGGGTGGCTGCTGCCAGGAACATTATTATAATTTTTGAACTACAAACACTGAAATTAAGTTGGACATTTTAGAACTTGATTATAATTTCTATGGGCTGATATCCTAACAAAGAGAAAGCGAATTATAATCATGTGCCACTTAATTATGGGGTATGTTCTGAGAAACTCATGGTTTTGCTGCTTAATCACTATATGAAAGTGACAGGGTAGTTACAAACACCTAGATGGTACAGCCCACTACACACCCAGCTTATGTGACATCACCCTTGTATATTCGGTGTGCTGTTGACAGAAATGTCTTAAAGTAAAGCATGACTCTATAATGGATGCCATTTTGGAGCAAGTTTGCTGCTAATCATAAAGAGTTCTGGAAACCTGATTCTCTTATTGGTGAAAAGACTCAACATGTATGCATTCAGAATCCTCCTAAGAGAAGGCCATTGGTTATCATTTATCAAAAAAAGTTTTTGCTGTACAGAAAATTTAGAGTTTAAGTTGTTACTTTCCTCAGCTTTGTTTTAAGGAAACTTATTAGCTTATGATTGTATGGTGAAAGGTAGACTTGAAGTTCTAGTGGTAAACTTAATGCAGTATATACACGTTTATTTTCAATGACGCACACCTGAAACTTAAAGACCATTGTAAAGCCATGCTACTAGAATTTTAAACAATTTAAACAGTACAGGTAAAAAAAAATGTTAGCTCATTCCCTCAGAACCTCTGGTTTCTATTTCTGGCCCTCCTAATATTCTTTAATTTAATTTCTTTAATTTTAGCCAATCTGGTCCATAAATTAGTTGGAAGCAACTTAGATCTAAGAATTAGCTTCCTTTCTAAGATCAATAAAAAATTGCAGTGTTTACTGTGCCTTCTTATCCCTTTACTTCTTCTTAGAATATATCATTAAAATGATTAAAGTG
>PVHY01028766.1:0-14925 GCA_004024945.1 Uropsilus gracilis | reverse complement strand
CTATCTATCTATCTATCTATCTATCTATCTATCTATCTATCTATCTATCATCTATTGATCTATCTATATCTATCCATCCATCCATCCACCCTCCCATCCATCCATCCATCCATCCATCCATCCATCCATCCATCCATCCATCCATCCATCCATCCATCCATCCATCGATCCATCCATCCATCCATGCTGCACAACTTCCCAGAATCACTCATGTCCAAGCTGGTTTTTTTTTCCCTGAGAAGGATCTAGGAGGCCACATTTCTGAAAAATCTTTTGGATCTTTAATTTGTGGAGTATATATTTTTTATAAATAATTCATATATGTTTCATGTATATTATTTACAAATATATATTATTTATATTAAAATTTATATATATTATTTATAAATAATTATATATATATCATTGTAATCCCCGGGGGTCACCCACCTCCTCCCCTCCCTGGCTGCTCCAGCTGGCCCCCCTCCCCATTGTGTACTTTCATTTGTACATTTGTACATTTCATATATTAGTGAAACCATTTGGTTTCTGTTTTTTTCTTTCTGACTTGTTTCTGCTAATATGATTTCTTCTAGGTACATCCATGTTACCAAAAAAATCATTAAATTTGTCATTTGTAATTGATGAGTAATATTCCATTGTGTATATATACCACATCTTTTTTCACCCATTCATCAATTTTGGGACCTTTGGGTTGTTTCCATGTCCTTGCAATTATAAATGCTGCCAAAAACATCTGAACACAGGTGTCCTTTTGTACCCTCATTGAGGTCTCCTTTGGGTAGATTCCCAGAAGAGCTATTGCTGGGTCAAATTTGTGGAGTATATTGTGAGACAAATGTTTTAGGAAATACTTTGGGCAAATCTACCCTGTGAAATATGATGGTACTTGGTGAACAGTAAATATAGTTGCTATTCTCACAGAAGGGGAGAGCCCTTCAAAGTTGCCACCAAGTTTAATGAGATATGATGCTAGAGTGCCATCCCCCAAAAGTGATGTGGGTTTGTAGGCTTGGGGGAAATGAAAAGTCGAAGCCACATGCTGACAATACTATTTCCTTAGTAATTTAAACTCAGCCCTTAACAAGCAGCAAAGCTGATCTGTGTTGGCTTTTCCTTGCTGCATCTTGCAAGGCCATAACAAACAGCGGGATTCTCGGAGACAAGTCAAATAACCTCCAGCGAGAATAGCAGGGCACATGCATCAGCATTGGAGGACAGTTGTTGTCTTGGAAAGGGGGTGTTGCTTGAACTTGGATTTGCTCTGTCTCCTACCTTGGACCTGCTCTGGCTCCCACCATGTGGAAAATACCTCTCTGCCTTATCCTGGTGCTTGACTGTCAAACACCAACAAGGGCACCACACCTGGTGCTCAGAGTGTGACCTGCAGAAAAGTTGACTGCCATCACCTGGGGATCACTCTTGATCCTGGGGGAGAGTTAGGTCTCTTCTCATCAACTCAACAATTCCAGATTTTGTCCAGTTTCTTGATAAATTGACCTCCTGCTTGGACAGATGGACTAAAGGACTTTCAAGTCCAGTTCTCATGCTTTGGGGCAGAGCTGGGGCTGATTTTGACTTTTCTCTCTAGTTCTGGCTTCTTGTGATAAAATCTCATCAACCTACATGACTCAGTTTCCTGCTTTCTACCCTGAGTCCCTTCCTCCCTGATCTCTCTCTCTTCTTTCCATAGTAAAACAGCAATGTAATCAAACCCTGGAATGTGTCTTGGCATGAGGAATAAACGCAGACAGTTTGGTTTATTAGTTGTTTCTATGGGAGGGAACTCTTGGGGCCAAACAGATATTTACAAATGTTGGAAGCACAAGTGTCTTGACTGGAGATAACTAGCCTCTCAGAGAAGTCTCCCTTTTCACCACACCCTCTCTTCCTCCATCTACCGCCTCTGTCTCCTGTATCTGCTTAACTGGAAAATCTTAACTGGAGAGAGTCTCCTGAAGAAATTCTTCCCTATCATTGGGAGTTTGGGACTTGAGGGCTTGGGGGTGAACTAGAAATGGGGTTTTGAAAAAGTGACTATTTAAGTCTAGTCAGTGGGTTGGCCAGCTGAGAGCTTTCAGGAACAAAGGTCAGTACCCCAACGGGGGTGTTTATACCCTCACAGTTCTTCAGAGTGGTTAGAAGTACGAGTTCATATATTAACATCTTCCTGCTCCAGGTATTCATTCAGGTAACAAATGTAGCCCCTGCCCCTACAAGACAATGCATTTGGACCTGGAGTTACCATGTTCTAGCTGTCAGAGACTGAAAGAAAACACTTGATATTAAAGGTCCTTCAAGCAGGGAGAATTTAATGCAGGGCATTGAATCCATGGATGATAGAAAAGTTGAAGAGGCAAATAGGAGAAAATATGGCAACTCAGAGAGGCAGGAAGTCACCACTGACTCTGGGAAAAAAGGAACAAAAAGAGAGAGTGTATTACTAGGACTTCCAAGTAGAGTCAAGGTCATAGGGTAGATGAAGATGCTGCCAATCAGGCTGGGTAGGTGAGTGACCTTTGGCAATATCCTCTTCCCTTCAGTCTTCCACCAGGGCCTCCCATTGATTGAGAGAACCAGGAAGCCAGAAAGCAAAGGAGCCTGAGAAGTGTAGATTCCTCTGATATGGAGTGGGCTGGTGACTGACACCCATAGTGAAAGGGATCAGTGCTTCCCCTATTGTCTTGGAACAATGAGGATGACCACATTCACTGACTCCACCCATACTCTGGATCCCCATCTCCCAAACCAAAACCAAATCTAAAAAGTGAGAGTCATAGTCTTTCAATGTTTTTCCATCTGAAAAGTTGGCACATTGCCAAGGGAAAACAAGTTCATCCTTCATAAGGAAATCCATTTAAAGGGTGGACAAGACTTGAATGATGGAATTGCTCCCCCACCCACTGCAGTGAGCTTAGCCTTGGGATTCCTTCCAAGCCCTGAGAACACCTTTCCCTGTAATAATAACGAGTACTTATTGAGTGCTTGGTTTGCCATTGTGTTAAGTGTTGCCCATGCATTATCTTATTAAATCTTACACCAACATTACACTTTTATTATGCCTAATCTATAATTTGAAATTCACAGTTTAGATAGAATAAATCCTTTTCACATATCATATTATCAGGAAGGAGTAGAGCTGGGTTTGAAGAAAGTTAATCTGACTTCAGAACCCATGTTTCTAGCCACTCCTCAATAGTGCCTCCAATTTGTTGATCTTGCACATGGGGATTGCAAAATGAAGGTATATTTAACCGTGACCAGTAAAAGAAATATAGGAGGAAGGTAGGTAGAAAGTGCAGCTGATGTGGAACTACTGAGTAACCACAGCCCAAGTAAGAAGGACATTTATTCCTCTTGCGCATCAGATTTTGTGCCAGCTAGAATGGCTGCCCTGATCTGCAGAGTTATCAAGGGTGTGGATATCTTCTATTTTTATCCTTCATCATCCTTAGGGTGACTTCATGGTGGACACTTTTTAGGTATTCCACCAGCAAGTGCAGTTGGTGGGAGGAGCAAAATGAAGACAGGGAGTAAAACAAAACAAAGAAAACCTCTACTCTTAAGGAATGACCAGGATGTATACACCCTTTTCCTCTTGTCTTTTTTGTCATGATTCCCATCTAGCTGCAAGAGAGGCTAGAAACAGGCTCTCCTACAAAGGCCAATTATTCTATCAATATGAAAAAAAAAAGTAAAGGTAGGGATGGTGGAGTGATTTTGCTTCTAAGAACACTGCTTTTCAGTTGACTGGTTGGAAGTCCTTTCCATATTTCATTTTAACTATGTGCAAATCTTCAACTTGGGCTGATTTTGTTTTCAATTTACACATGAAGCAATTGAGGCCAAGAGGGATGAAAGGATTTGCTCCAGGTCACCAAGTGAGTCAATAAGGTGGGGAGTGAGGTTTGAATGGGAATTAATTTTATAAGTGGCCATTCACTTATTAATTCTTTCTATATTATAAATGGCTTTTTGCTTCCAGATAGAACCTCATTACTGAGTTTGAGAGGGATAATAAATTCTATGTAATGAAGACCCCATTCATATAATCACTCTTTGTTTCATGCTTAGCACTATTCAACGATTAGATATTATTATAGAGACTATTACCAAAACCAGATTTTTTTTGACATTTGCACAATTCCAGCAAGTCTGAGCTAAATAATTCATATGAAAGAGTAAAAGAAATTGAGTGCACAGTGTTTAGAGGGTTGAGTCAAGAAATATTTGCTTTTGTGGACAGAAACTTAGTCTAACTGAAGCCAAGAGAACTAGTTGTTGCCCACAGCATGTAACATCCTGTGCACACAGGAGACAGAAGCGGAGTTTGAGAATTCACTGTTTGGGTCTATGTTGTACCAACTTGTTAGGGAAAAAATGTCACGTTGCAGATCACTACCAGTAAACTCATATTTAATTATCAACAGACTCACAGGTATAGTCTCTGTCCCAGCTTCCTGCTACCATAGCCACCTCCCAGCACATTCACACTTTAGCTGAACACACCCTCACAGCTGGCCAGATGCTGTGGGTATCTGGCAGTTTGACACCAATGCGATGCAAATGCATTGCAAAATGGAATTGCAAATTTTGCAAAAGATGCAGGATTTCATAAAGTGGATGAAAATTTTTCTGGAGAGTGACTCAAATTACAAGCCTAGCTTTTGATGGATGAGAATGTGGTAGCATCAGGCCAGGTGACATAGCAGGTGCTTCAAACGAGAATGATTTGTGTATCAAAGGATTGAGAGAGGCCCTTAGGAAAATTGATGAAGCCCTCTAGTATTTCTAAAAAATTACCCTCCCTGTGATCCTACTGCAGAAAGTCAAACGTGAAGGGAATGTGTCATCTGATGGCATCGTATTAGTTTTCTATCCACCTATCTTTCTACCTATCTATCTTGATAGTCTTGGAAAACTTGCCAAAACTTGATTCAAGCTTTGTTCAGCTGAAGAATTAGCACATGGCTGACATCTAGCTAGATGGTTGTTAGATAGGATCAAAATAACTGGTTTCTATAATTTTTAGTTTCAAGAGTTCCAAACCCCTAGGGTCCCTTGAATGTTTTATTAGATTGTGAAGTTTATTGAACAGCCCTGCTTCCAAGGTGGGGATGGAGAGCTGGACTTGCCTGTCAGCTGTTTCACTTTAGCTGATGGAAGGGATTGCAGGGGAGTATGTGATAGTAGAACATTAATTCTTGGCAGCCTTTCTGTGCTCTAGAGGAATAGGGATGCTGCTGATGATAACAAAACAATCACAACAAGCATTAATTGAACCTTTGTTATGTTCCAGGCCCTGTGCCAAACACTTTGCATGGGTGAGGTCATTGAATCCTTATATAACCCTTTAATGTAACTGTGATTTTACGCCCATTGAACAGTTGAAGGTATTAAGGTCTAACAAAGTTAGATATTTTGCCACTGAGCTTCAACATTTAATCCTACAGAAGATTAAATCCTCCCTGCTGTTCCCCATCTCCACTTCTTTTTTTAGTCACCTGCCTACACATTCACACCTTTGTAGGAATATTTACAATATTGTAAGAATATTTAACATGGCATTTAACACATTTTTCGTATGTCATATGGTGTTGTTAGCTATATAGGCATGGGCTGTAAGCAGATGACTAGAAACTTCTTACTTGCTGAACAACACTTCTCTCCCTTTCCTGCCAGCCATGGGAACCACAGTTCTACTCTGCAGTTTTGGAAATTTTGAGTTGTGGAAATTTTGAATATACCATGTAAACAGCATCAAAAGTGTCCTTCTGTGACTTGTTCATATCACTTAACAGCCTGTGTGCTGTGTGTCAGGTTTATCCATGTTGGCCTATGTGACAGGACTTTATATTTTAGTTTATTTACATTTATTGTTGAAGTAACAGGGCTTTTTTTCTTTTTTGAAAGCTGAATAATCTTTTTCTTTATGCTAAATCCTCCTTTGATTCTTCCAAGTTGAGAAAACCTAGAAAAGGAATTGAGTCTTTATTGCATTCTAGACATGTGTGAGAGCTTTCCCTGTACTATCTCATTTAACCCCAAGGCAAGACCTGTGGACTGTACAGATGAGAAAACCAAGGATTAGCAACATTAAACCTGGTATTCAAAGTCGTAGAGCTACTACTGCATGGTGGACTCAGAATTCTTACAAAGTATGGCAGATTGTAATGTTCAATTACATATCTTCCCACTATTAGAGTTCTAGTTTTCCCTTATATTTTGTCAAATACATGCACTATCAATTTTAAACCTTTGATCATGAGTGATGATTAAGAAATTTATGTGTGGTTTCTCTGTAAACTCTGTTCAGAGTCTTTGCTCATTTTTTTCTAGTAAGCTGTTGGCCTTTTTATAATTTCTAGTCAATCTTTGCATATGATGAAGGTCATCATTTTGTTTGTGACATATGCTGTACATTTCTCTAGTTTGTGTTTTGCCTTTACTTCTGAGATGTGTGTGTTCTACCTTTCAGAAGAAGTTAAAGGGATCTAGGTTTTTATTTTATAATTTGGGGATTTTAAAGTGATGATTAGGTAGACTTTTCTGCTCCAAGGTTGCAAAACAATCCTATCTGTAAAGTAGTTTTATGTACATTCCTCTTAGTTCCGCACAAGTTAGAGAGAAGGCGTACTGAGGTACAAACTACTCCCAATGAAGCATATGCTCAAATTACTTTGTTCTGGACCCAGAAAGATGGAGATAATCATCCCATTCACTTCTACTTTAGCAGTTGCCTATCTTGCCCATCTTCCTGGCTTTATCCCTGAAATCCTCATGACCAGGGCACTAGAACAAGAGATGCTAGGAAATGTTTCAACAGCACAGCCAACCCAGGTCGCAGTGCCCTGAAGACCCTTCCATTATTTCTATCACCGCTTCTTCAGGCGGACCGGGTTTCCATTCCCCAGCACTTATAAAGAGAAAGAACACCTCATAACTTCTCTGAGGCTAGTCAGACTTCTACTAGACACAGACAAAAGACCACAGGCTTTGCAGTAATGATGATTGGAAAAGCTGTTTGGATTCAGTATGTGGCACATGAAAAGAAATTTTGAGTAAGCTGCATTACGTCTTTTATATTTCATGTAACCCTCATTAGAAGGCTCTTGTTCACATCAAAAAAGTGGTTTCCCAGGCTGAGCTGAGCACATATCTGAGCTATGTCTCCTAAAGAGGCCAGGGAAGGGAAGCATTTTGAAGTTAGAAAGAACTTAGATTCTGATGTCACACAGAATCTGTGCTGAAATTCTGGCTCTACCAGTTCTTATGCTGGAACCTTGGAAAAGGGTATTAGCAATCAGAGTCTTCATTCCTTCATCTATAAAATGGGGAATAGGTGGAGCAGAGGAAGGCCAGAGACAGTGTAATATTCATCCAAAGACCTTTTCAGGGTTTATCCCAGAGTTATCATTTGAGTTGGGTTCTGAGCTCCCCTCTTTCACTCTTGGGTGTCAGACTTCATCACACCACTACCTCTCCAGGTGGCAATATACAGGACCACTTTCCTCTGGTGCTCCAACTTAATCCTCTGCAAACTCTCATGTTTGCCTTTATTCATTTATTTTCTTTGTCTCCTCTATTAAGATATAAGCTCCTTAAGAGCATCAAAGGTGTCTCGCTCTTGGCTGCTTCTACAATATCCCTCATGATCCCTGCATGTTGCTTTTGAATGTTCTTTATTTTCTGCTTGTGAATATTCTGCTGTAATCTCTTCCCCTTGAGCATAGCCTATGTATTAATTCACTCTACTGGATGTAATTTTGAAGATTAGAGTGCAGACATTGTGACTTCTTTCTTGGGTGTCTTCTCTTGTTTTCTTGCTTTCTCTCCATCTTGGACACCTATGGTGAACACTCCTAAGGAGAGGCCCACATGGCAAAGTAAAACTAGCAAAGACTTGACACTCTTAATCCTATATAACCTGTGAGCATTGAATCATCCTCCCACTGAGTCTTGAGATGAGACTGTAACCCCACTCGCTACTTTGGAAGGCCTTGAAGCAGAAGACCCATGCGCTGTTTCCTGACTCACAAAATCTAAATATTTGTGCGACTTCAAACCACTGAGTTTTGGGGTGATTTGGTCTCTCAGAACAGATAAATGGCACTAGATAAAAATGAGCTGTCTAAACTATAAAAGACACTTAAAATTTTTTGTTAAATAAATGCATGACCTCAGGATTAATGATGACTTATTGAGTTACTATGTGCCAGGTTTGTAGGAAACATCATCTCAATCAAGGCCTAGGAGAGTAGTAGCTACAATGATGATTTCCATATTATAGATAAGAAAACAGGTCTAGCAAAGTTAAGCAAGTTTATTTCAGGGTTTAATCCATGTCTATCTTAGAATGTAAAGCCAAGGGATTTGTGCTGGGAAATATGAATTGAGATATCTGTCTTCTTTTTGTGTACTTTGGATTTTAAGTTTCACTTCCTCATTTTCCAGAAGGGAAAAAAAAGACATAGGGAAATGACTGAAGCCATGTAACATGGTTACAGATTTACAGGTAAGGCCGGATTTAGAATTCTGACTTGCCAGTAGCTCTCTGCATTTTCTACCCTCCATCCCCAACTGACTTGATGATACCAGGCTAGCCACATCTCTGCAAACTCAGCCACACTACTGTTGATGGTTTCCTTATGGATCACCCAGACATGGCAAATGCAGTTATCCATTGACATCATGTCCAAAGTTGACCTTATTTCCCGTGACTACACCTGCTTCTCCAGTAAGGAGCTTCGCTGTAATTGAGTGGACCAGGCAGGAATTAGATCTGGGCCCATGATCTATACTGCCCGGCCATATCTTAATCTATGTCAGTTCTTTCCACTGATCACTGTTTTGCAGCAAAATGTAACCACATGGCTTTTGGAAAGCCAACAGAAGGGGCAGCGGCAGAGACATTTATTGCTGGTCATCAGGATAGTTGATGTGTCAGTCCCAAAACTGGAATAACTTTGGGGTGTGCTTTGTTATTTTTCTCATGAAATCTAACGGCCCTCCTCCCCCCTCTTTTTGACAGCCTGTACATTATCTTCTCCAGGGAGTCTTCTCTCCCCTCCTAACAATACCCACTCTGTAGCGCAAGATCTTATTTGTCCATAACTAAAGTTTCCTGGGCACAGGATTATGCTTTGCTTATTTCTGGATGGTTGATATGTCCTGGGTCATGGTAGACACAGAGGAACTGCTAAATTGTTAATTCAGAAGATCTGAAAGAAAAGGGGAAATAGAATATCTCTCTCCCCTTCTGGCCTCATGACATCTTCCTCCATGACCTTACCTCGATTATCATTAGTACCACCTTATTAATATCACTAACATCAGCTTATGGTGTGATTTCATTTGTCATAAGCAATTGCAGCAGGAGGAGAAAGTTTCCCTGAGCTGGCCTAGAAAACAAGCCCTTGGTCAACCTATCAGAACTTTTTCAAAACTAGGAACCTGAATATTATATTTCTCTTTTGAAGAGTCCAATTGTAAAACTACCAGTGGAAGGCTGCGAGAACCACTATCATAATAAAGAACCTAAAAGTCTTTGCCCTGATTCAATGTTTCACTAATTATTTTGACCATGGGACCATTTCTTCAAGCCACTCCCTTTCACAATCTCATTAAATTCCCTTTGGAAATGTTATTTCACACTCTGAATTTTATGGTGGAAATGTGTGTCAGACTTGGTGGTGGTAGTGGGGGACTGGTCTCTTCTGGAGAACTTTGTTGATCTCTTAGTGAGAATGTTCCTTAGAATTCATCCTGAGGTTCTTTCCTTCAAGTGGTCTCAGACTTACCTACTTTACCACTCTTTTTGGCAAAAGTGTGTTTTATTGGCTTATTTGACTGTGAAATTCAGAGACAGACCTTGTTTCAAAACAATAAATACTCTAGTTTCTCTTTTTCTGTTTTTCTCATTCTTTTCTCTCTCTTTCCTCTCTCTCTGTATCCCTATTTCATGTCCTCTATTGTCACCCTTGGCTCACTTTCTCTTTCTATACTGATATAATTTTTGACAACAAGATTAGTAGAAGGGAGGGAGTAGAGCAGGCAAAGTTCACGGCCCCAGGTAGTTTCAAGGGTCTGTTATCCCAGCCCATTTCTCTCTGGTATCTTTGTACAATTTTTTCAGGAGGAAATATGATCGATGGATTGTCATTCCTTCCCTTCTCCATGCTTCTCATTCTGCTATTGGGACAAGATTCTATACTGGCAGTTTAATCAACATACCTATATCAATGGGCAGGAGGCTGGAGGGTTGGTGAATTTCAGTCCCTCAAAATCTCATGCAATGGTTTCCCAAACAAAGAGGGAAGGACTGTTTCTAGAAAAAAGCACAGGTGTGGACCAATAAGCCAATGGTATTAACAGATTCTGTTGTACCTTCTAGTGCTGGTGTCAAAAACATTTAATTCTTGTTAATAGTCATTCCCAGATTGGCAGAAATAGTCTTGGGTCCTGACTGCTCTGTGGTTCATTAGTCAGTCACATAGAATTTCTTTTGGGGACATGGAAGAAATCAGTGTTCCTTGCCTCCAAAGGTTAACCATCGCATAGAATCAAGCTGTGATAACAAAGCCATCACCAGCCCAGAACTCATCTTACGAGACCTTTCTTTGTGGATGCATATCATTTACCGTGTCACCCAGGAATGCTCCACAGGAGGCCCCCTTAGGTCCCCAGCTTGAGGAAACCAAGGTTATCATGCCCATCTCATAGATGTGGAGCTAGGACTCGGGGACACATGGAATTTATCAGTGGCTGTGCTGGAAGTAACTATTAGAAGTATACCTTGAACATATGCTCTCCTCAGGAGGCCCTGGTTGGAGTTATGGGGTGAGGCCCCTACTTGGTGCAGGCCTGGAGATGCTGGGTGTTTTTTGGAAAGGGCCCAAGTTTCATTTCCTAGTATTTTATCCCTGTGGGGACTTTGCTCTCAGAAACGAGATTTGTCTTTCTTTCTCTTTCCTTCTCCCCACCCCCCAGAATGAGCTCACCATGTGTGTGTCTACACTGTGTCCATATCCATCTCCATACTTGGAGGTGTGTTTCATCTTCACACCTCCACCTTCTCCTCCACACCTTCAGCTCCATCTCTACCCCTACATTTAACTCACCTAAACCAGGCTTTCTCAGCTTGGCTACTCTTGGTTTTGGTCATTCTGGAGCTATTGGATTGGATCATTCTCTGTAGTGCTGAGTATTCCAGGGTATTTGGTGTCCCCCAAGTTGGCAGCTAAGTTTAGTTACCAACTACCCACTAACTGCCAACTGCTCCTCCTACCAAGTGTGACAACAAAATGTCTCTAGACATTATCAACTCTCCCCCCAGGAAGCCAAATCATCTTCCCACTGAGAACCACTGTTTGCGAATAATACAGAAATAAGCGAGGTGGAAAGCTGAGCTTTGATTAAGGTCCTGAGACCACAGATGACAAACGGTCCCCACATTTCAGAGCAAGGTGCTAAGGCACTTTGGCCAGATCTTCAAAGGAAGTGGCTGCAGTGACGATGGTCATTCCATGGTTTTTACCCAAGAGGCCAGCACCAGCCAGCAAGGGTGCATGGCAAGGCCTCTTGACCCCACTGAGAGCCCAAGTCATAGCTTGTTCCCTGAAGCCTCCTTGCCATTCCCACTCAGCCCGTCCAGGAAGGGGATGGCAGTGTTCAAGGCCCCCTCATTTATCATGTTAGTCATTTTGTTTTTCACTCCACAAGCTGTCCGCTCCCTATCTAATCAGGGGGCTGCTTCCTGTTTTTGTTCACGGCCCTTCGTCCCGCTGCAGCGATTTTTATCATCAAACAGTATGAAAATAGAACGTTAGGAACTGGCACCCCTCTCCCGTTGCCAGGCCATGCGGCTGGACACTTGGCATGGGCAGAAGACACGGAAACACCCAAGACCCGGCCATGTATTGTCTGCAGCGCAAATACCACAGTTAGTCTCCTGTTCCCCCCACAGCCGCCCACACAACATAAAAATAATGATGCAATTTGTTTAAACCCAAAGACATGTATTTACAAGCACCTCCTGATGGCTCTTCCTGGAAATTGGGGACAGTTTTCCCAGTTTGATGGATGGGTTCCTTCTGCCATCTGGAATGTGTGCGGAAGTGGGCATTCCCATCCCAGGGTGGCGCTTGGCTTCCTCCCTGGCCAGCGTCGCAGCCCGGAAGGAGCCGTGGTTCTCAGCGTCACAGGAGAAGGTAGCGTGTGGGTGAGGAGACGTGGGCTTCATGTGTCTGGATGAGCAGGAAAGCTCAATGACGTGAATGCCTCAAAGAGACTTTCTATAGCTTTGCTGGTTCTGCTGTTGAATGATGGCTTGAAGGTCACAGGAGAAAGGGCATGATGGTCAAGATCCATTCCACACAGGTTGTCCTCCTCTGTGGCTTTCCATTTGGCATGTTGGGTTAGCACTCATGTGTCAAGCACCTGCTGGTGCCAGGAGGTGGAAGTGCTACCTCAACGGCCAGAGCAAGAAGCAGAAGATCAAGAGAATGTGTCTGGAGACAGTCAACAGTTGCTGGTAGATTTCTATTTCGTTTGCACTTCACAGAGAAGCTCTGCTCCTCCACCTCTTCAGCCCAAGTCCAGCACCTCAGTGGCACCATATAACACGTGGCTCTGAGTCTGAGCTGTGGATACATGAACACACCCTTTGAAAACCAGGGCAGATATGGGACACCATTTGTGACATATTTGCCACCTCCCGCCCCCAGTGTAGTTGTGGCTTGAGAGTCTCTCAGAACAGCATTACAGCATTCCAGACTCAAAAATGTCACCTCTGTGTCCCAATGGAAGCCCTTTCCAGAAACCACGCTAAGCCAACAGCAGGCCAACTGAGCTCATTCACACCTACGTGCCAACAACTCTGAATCTCTCCTGCCAGCTTCAGGGTTGCCAGATAAAATACAGGATGCCAGTTCTGTTTGAATTTCAGAAGAACAAGGATTTTTTTTTTTTTTAAGTAGAAGTATGCTCCAAATACTTTACGGGACATTCTTAGACTTAAAAAAAAAAATCTTGTCATTTATCTGATATGCAAATGCAACCAGGGGTCCTGTATTTTCCTTTGTGAAATCTGGCCCCAAGACCTAGCATCTCTTTTAAAAGCAGGACTGATGGGCAGGCTCTAACCTATACACACCTGTCACGTTGCCGGTCTAGGCCTGAGTGACAAAGAGGTGAGACTTTTACTAGTAGATCTTAGGTGCCTGCTGTGCTGAGGGGAAGAGAGCCTTTCTTTGTCTAGCTAGCCCACCCCATCTTCCTTCTCAGCCTAAGGGGTCAGTGGCGGCCACAGAGACGCTCAGAGGCACACAGGCTCAAGAGGCTCAACGACTTTTGGATAAATAATACTTTCAATGTTGCTCCGGGGTGGGTAGCTGGCAAGACATCCTGTCCCAAACACCCGAGTCTCAAGCACCTCTCATGTGAGCATGTGGAGTGGAGTTTGGGTTCAAGAGCTGGTGCAAAACACCAGGGAGGAAGAAGAGCGGCAGGGACCCTAAATTATCTGGACACGATTCAAGGGACCCTAAATTATCTGGACACGATTCAAGATGGCGGAGGCCAGGCGTAAACACTCTGCTGTCTTGGTGTTGGCTTTGTCCACACCTTGCTCAGACCACGCCACTCTTCGCCAGGCAGGTACTGGTCCAGGTTGCAGGTATGGCCCTCTGGGCGTTGCCCACAGGTGGGTATTCTGAGCCTGGCATCAGGTTCTGCAGGTGCGAGATACGCTGCGTGCCATCCCTGGGTCCACAGTGCGCGTGGCAGGTGGGGCGGGCATTGGATGGTGTGGGTTCCATCTTGGCCCGTGGTCCCCAGACTTAGAGATGCGTGGAGAGGTATGACCAAGCCTACGATGGGCTGCTCACCGGTTCTCTCAGGTCAGAATGTCCGGTGGGGGCCCGGGCACTCCTGAGAGCTCCCTGGGGTGAAGTCCTTGTGCAGTCAGGTTAAGGATCTTCGCCCCATCAGACTCGTCCTTCTGCTCCAGCTAATGTGTTCTCAGCTCTCCATGCAGGGACGTGACCCGGGGGACGACGCTCTTCCCTGTCTGGCCAGGGGGAGGAAGACGGAAGAGGGGGGTCCCCTCAGGATAGAATGGCATTGTTTTGTATCAGTTTCTGGCTTTCTAGCTTGGCTGGGCTGGCGGAACAAAGAAGGCTTCATGGAGGACAAAAGCGCACTGTTTCACCTAATGAGGAACAGTTGAGAGGTCTGGAGACAGCACCCCATCAGCGAGGGGCAGAGGGCGGCAGAAGAGTGGGCTGTCGGGCCGCCTAATGAAGACCAGTTGAGAGGTGCCGGCCAGACACCAGACTTGCCTTTCTTTGTGCGCCCCCAACACCGCCCCCTCCCACCTCGCTCCTCTCAAGAGGCCTCACCCGCTTCCCCCAGAGAGGGGAGCCATGCGGAGCTTCATCTGTCATCGTGACGGGTCCCGACCCCGTGGCCTCTCGAGCCGTGCCCCCTGGCCCCTGGATGTGACCTTTCCAAAGAGCCCCCCGTCCTGGGCCAGAAGGTCCCTATTGACGACCTGCTCGCGGCCACCTGCTGAAGTGGGCTCCGAGCAAGGAAAAGAGGCGGCAAATGGTCCACCGGGGACTCCTTGAGGCTTGGCTGGAGAGCGTGCGGCGCGTGAACCAATCTCCCTAATTATCTGCTGCGGGACCTGGGACTTCGTTGAACTTGGGGGGTTTAAAGAGCTCCGGCATTGAGATACAGGAGGCGCGCTGCTGGGAGGGCTGCTGAAGGCCCTGGCCTCGCGGGAAGAGGACACTCTTTGGAGCCAGAGATTCTCCCAGAGCTGCTCTGGTTTCCAGAAACGCAGCCGGTTCCTGCTGGTGCGGCTCACGCTTGCGTCCCTTCCTTCCTTCCTTCCTTCCTTCCTTCCTTCCTTCCTTCCTTCCC
>PVHY01028765.1:0-14921 GCA_004024945.1 Uropsilus gracilis | reverse complement strand
AGTTGTGTGCTTCAGTTTGGTGCTTAGCTTGTTTTGACTTTTCTTCATGACTTTTGTTTATTTTTCCCTATATCTCATATATTAGTGAAACCATTTGGTTTCTGTCTTTTTCTTTATGACTTGCTTCTACTAATATGCTTTCTTCTAAGTACATCCACGTTATCATAAAATCATCAAATTTGTCATTTTTAATTGATGTGTAATATTCCATTGTGTGTATATATACCACATTTTTTCATCCAGTCATCTGTTTTGGGGCATTTAGGTTCCCTTCAAGTCCTTGCAGTTATAAATAGTGCTGTTGTAAACATCCGGGCACAGGGGTCCCTTTGTATCCACATTAAGGTCTCCTTTAGGTAGATTCCCAAAACAGTGATTGCTGGGTCGAATGGTAGTTCCATTTTCATTAGTTTGAGGGTCCTCCACACAGCTTTCCATAGTGGTTGGACCAGTTTACTTTCACACCAGTGGTGTGAAAGTGTTCTTTTCTCTCCACATCCTCACCAGCACCTGCTGTTGTCTTTGGATGTGGGTCATTCTTACTGGTGAAGGTGGTATCTCATTGTGGTTTTGATTTGCATTTCCCTTATTGCTAGTGGCGTTGAGCAATTTTTCATGTGTCATGGCACATTTATTAATTCATTGGCCCACAGCCACCGTTTTCACTCCCATATGGCCCAGCTGTTGGCCCTGGCCTTGAGGCAGTTAAAACCCAGACATCTGTTAGCATGACTGATCAGTTCTGACCTTGGCAATACTCCCTGTGGCCCCAGTCCCCACCCCAACAAAGGGAGACTGAGAGTGAAGGGGCCCATTCCGGCCACTGGGCTTGTTCCCAGGGCAACCAGCTCCTAGCTTTCCTTGGATAGGTCTGCCTGGGCACTCATTGGCATAACAAAACACCTTCTCTTAGAACTCAACTCTCAGTGATACTAGGTTGAAAGTGACGCAGTTGAAAATTGTATAGATGCCAAAATGTCCTGGTGGGCAGAGTCTGAAAGAACCACAAGAGAAAATGGGAAGTGGGAAGAGAAGGTGGAGATAAAAGGAAGGAGAAAAAAATGGGAAAGGGAGGAGACGAGAATGGTGGACTGAGAGAACAGGCCCATGTGGCCTGGCCAGGGGGAAACCCTTGAAGAGTGAGCTGGAGGTGGCAGGAAACCATGATGACTGGCAAAAGAGTGGCCGGTGTGGAGCATGTGGCACCGCAGCAAGGTGGCATAGTGAGCTGGAGATGGCCAGGGGTGTGGAAAGCTGATTTGGGATCAGCATTTTATGGAAGAAGTTTGAAGAGCCTTGGAGAAGTGGAGCAGCTCAGAATACTGGTAAGAGAAGAAACAAAGGAAAGACACTGGAAAAAGACTGGACTTTGCAGAGGGCCTGTCTCAGACTTGGAGGGACAAAGAGCTGCCATCTTGGACATGTGTTTGGGACTTTCGGACTAAACAGTACTTGGGGTAAAATAACTGCCCTTTGGGGCAGTGAGGACTTTTCATTTTCCTGGTTAAATTCCCTTGTTAATATAAGCCCTGTTGTTAACCTGCATTTGTCTGGCACCTGCTACGAGCAAGTGGTGCCGGCCTGTGGCTTGTTGGTTAGAGGCTTCTGCCCCTTTCAACCCAATTTCATTAGGAAACTCCAAGCCTCTTGGAAACTAAGATGAAGGTCACTTGCTTCCCGGTGAGCCTCAGCCCAGAGATCCCTCTGCCTCAAGTTCACAGCCCTCTTGCAGGCACCACCCCTCACCACAGCTGCCCACTACAGCCTGTGTCCCCTTTGAGTGGGATGCGATTCCCACCCCCTCTGACTCTTCTCTCACCCCATCAGCACTTCCTAAAGGAAACCATCCTTGACCCACCAACTCCCTCCTCCTGTGGAGGTTCCCAGCAATCTTCCCTATTTTTAGTAACAATTGCTTGAACTGGCCATTGGGGGATTATTTAATTAGCATCTTCCTACTCCACTGAGGGTAGCTCCTGAGGGTGGAGGCTGTGGCCTGTTCACCTTAGACTTCTCAGTCCCTGGTGAAGTTTCTGGTCAGGCTGTATTTGGTGCACACTTGCTGAATAAACAGCCAGTGGGATAAGCAACTGAGTGAATGTAGACATGAATGAAAACATTCGCGGTCTGGTCATTTTTAAGATGTTTTTTTAGGCCGAGCACCGTGACTCATGCCTGTAAGCTTCAGCCTATGAAGCGGCCGGGGCTAGGGATCGTGGTTCGAGTCCCGCCTGGTGCCCGTAGGGAGACCTAGTTCCAAAAAAATAGCTGGACGTGGTGGCGCTTGCCTGTAATCCCAGCTACCTGGGAAGCTGAGGGTGGGGATTGCTTGACTCTGTGGTACCCCGGGCAATGACAGCTTGCAGTTCCATGGGCAAACATAGCAAAACCTAGCCTCAAAAAAAAAATTTTTTTTTTAAAATGGTCCAAAATAACTACTGTAGACTTGCTTCACCAGGTACTCAAAAGTTGTCATCCAAGTGCATGGGGCAACAATTTATGTAACCCGGGCGTGTGGTGTGTGCCTGTAATCCCACTACTCGGGAGGCTGAAGCTAGGAATCACTTGAGTCTGCAGGTGTGAGACTACCCTGGGCAGCACAGCGAGACCTAGTCTCTAAAAAAACCAAATAAAACAAAAACAATTTACATAACCTGATTTTTAGTTCCTCAGATCTATCCTAGACATTTGATATAGACTTATGGCTTCTCAGTCATCGTTTCAAAAAGACAAGAGCTATTTTCTGATGATAGTCAAGTATGGCTGTGATCTTTTGCAAGATCATCAGGAAACAAGCTGGGATCATTTTGTAGCGGTGAACCTAATTTTATATCCTAATAAAAACATGATACTGCTTATTTAGAAAATCCAATAAGCATCTATTTGCAGACTTAAGTTACGGGTCACCCAACACCATAAAAGCACAGCTCAGGACCGAGCTGTCCTTGGTAAACTTTGTTTCAGGCAGGGTTGAAATCCCGAAGTGGCATTTGATGGTTACCATCGCAAGGTATCAGGCATACAGGCCCTATTTAGACAGCCTAGGGCAGGGCATTGTGAGAGGTCGCTTTCATCGTTATACCAATGAGGATAAATGCATAGCTGGTGATGACAAGCGCTAATATTCAGAATGTCAGTTCCATGTCAGATGCTCATATGGCCTCAGGACAAGTCTAAATGAGGTTGGGCCTAACTCCCCACCCCCACACCCCGGTTCATAGATGAAGAAATTGAAGCATGGAAATGATGCAGCTTTCCCAAGAGTGCGCCCCTAGGAACTCTGGATGTAGAGCCCACACCTGGATCATCCAACAGGGTACCCGCCAGCCACCGGTTGCTGAGAACATGTGGCTACTCAGAACTGAGAGGTGCTGTGAGTATAAAGTGCACGCTAGAGGTGACTACTGACTACTCGCCTCAGTTACACCTGGAGATCCGAGCTACCTGGTCTGCTGCATCTTAGAAGCACAGGTCCTCACCCGGGAAAAAGACTTGGCTCCAGGGAAGAAAAAAAAGAGACCAGTGGGCCAAGCATTGACCAATGACTTGCAATGAGAGAGGAGTTGGAGTGACTGGAGTGTGGGGAGACAGAAAAGAGGTACAGGGGTGCAGGCACAGGGGTGCACCACCTTAGCTATGATGGGGCCATACCTAAAAGGAACAATGACTACACAAATATGCCCCATGTTGTATGACAATAAGAAAAGTAAGAAGTTTGCTATAAAAAAACCCAGACAGCAAAAATGGGTTCTTCCCGCTGCTGCAGGGAGACAAAACATGGTCTTAGTGTGCAAGACTGAGGGTGAATGAGTTTCCCACCATGAGCCTGCACAACCAGCACCTGGGGTGTTGCATCTACCTCATGATTGCGCAGCTCAATGGAGTGCGCAGGTGTGAGTATGCACACCTGGGCCTGGAGACAGGGGAGACAGGGTTACACAGGCAAAAGGGAGTGTGAGAGAATGCTAGAGAGAGCCTAGAGAAAGATTGTGAAGATTCTTGGGGGGCTAGGGGGGTTTACCTTCCTCCCAGTCTTGTCCTGCTCTGCCCTGCCCTGCCTGGTATATCTGTATAACTGCTCAAATCAATAAAGAACCTACTCAGGAAAAACAATGCACACCAGATTTTGAATACTTCTCACGAAATAGATCTAGTAATTCATTCACACATTTTTGATTGATGTGTTGAAATGATCTAGCAGACATTGTTACAGTGAGTTTCGTCAATTTTTCTTCTTTTCTAACATGACTGCTGACACATTTCAACTACAGTCATGACTTACGTTCTGTTTCCATCTGACAGCGCTGGTCCCTGTTCACACAGTTATTCTGCCTCTTCATCCGGGCGCATTTTGTACAGGACTATCAGCAGGTGGATAAGCTGTCAGCCCAAATGACATGGTGGAGATCGCATGTAGGTACAAGAGGAGCAGGGGATGTGGAGGCAGCAAGATGTGTTGGCCATTGTCGTCAGCTCGTAAAACGTTGTTCCTTGTATAGAATGTCCCTCATTCCCGGATGCCACCCTGGTTCCAGCCATGGATGGGCGGGCTCCAGCAACCTGGCCTCATCTTCCTTGTTCCCCTCTAGATGACCAAAGAACCATTCTCCCCATGGTTTACCTCAGGGTCCGTCTACCTGACTTTTCCCTCTTCCTGACAACTCCACCCATACTTGGATTTATTTTTCATTCCAAAGTCAGATGTGTTCCTTGAATTTGGAGTTTGTTTGTTTGTTTGTTTTTTGAGACTAGGTCTTGCTATTTTTGCCTGTGGAAGCTCAGGTTCTTGTTGCCCCGGGTACCCCAGACTCAAGCAATCCCCAGCCTCAGCTTCCCAGGTAACTGGGATTACAGGCATGCACCACCATGCCCAGCTATTTTTTTGGAACTAGGTCCCACTATGTGCCCCTAGCCCCACCCGCTTCATAGGCTGAAGCTTACAGGCATGAGCCACTGTGCCCTGAATTTGGAGTTCTGAGGACATATGGTTCCACTATTCCTTCCTTCCTTTCATCATCAAACTATTACTGAGTAAACAAGTAAGAAAGTGATGACCTTGTCAGGCATGGTGGTGAATGCCTCTAAGTGGCAGCCTAGGAAGCCATGGCTGGGGCCAGGGATCATGGTTTGAGTCCCACCGGGGGCACTTAGTGAGATTTAGTCCCCCAAAAAATAGCTGGACGTGGTGGTGTGCACCTGTAATCCCACTACCTGGGAAGCTGAGGCTGGGAATTGCTTGAGTCTCTGGAACACCGGGCAACATGAGCCTGTGGTTCCATGGGCAAAAATAGCAAGACCTAGTCTCCAAAAAAAAAAGGAAAAAAAGAAAGTGATGACCTAAACAAGTACTCCAGGATAAGCATGTAAAAACCCTGGTTACCCCATTACATGTGCTACAAAATAAACATTAAAAACCCAGTAACCCCATCATTGTCCAGAACTGTCCTTAGTCCCTGGTCACCTCGCCCCATCTCCAATTAATCTGAGTTCCAAAAGCACATGTTCCAAATGCAGGGCATCCTTCTTTTTCTCCATTGTCATCTGTTCCATTTTCCTTCAAACATGCAATATCGAAGACATGATGTTCTTCTTATGTCGTCCTTCTCAACTTTATGCATTAGAAAAAGTCCAAGATACAGGAACCAACAGCAGGTCCATCTTCTCAGGTCTTGCTCAGAGTCTCTCCAAAAACTTCTGAGTCAGACTAGATAAGACAAACTCCAACACAAAGTTCAAATCTCCAGACTCTGTAGACCCTTCAGCACACACCCTCAGTTTATCCATGCTGAGGCTATGAGCTTACCAGCCCAGGCCAAAGGTCATGGGGCCCAGGCTGCCTCAGCCCTCATTATTGGCCTCCATGTCCCTCCAAAATGGTTGTCACTGGTTTCTTTACCCTCCCTTTTGAGGATTGTAGGGGCAAAGGATGTGGAGTCCTTAGAGAGAGGAGGGATGGAGAGAAGCAAGAGAGGAGCTGTATGAGGACCGAGGCTTTGCAGACCAGGCCAGCAGCCTTTACTCTCTATGCAGCAGCCATCACCCCATCCCACCTGAGCCTTCTATCCCACTACGTCCTCACTGCTCTGACTTCGATGCTGCTCTCAGGATGTAAATCATGGCTGTTTTCATCAGAACCCACAGGGGTAAATAATCCCCTGGCCTGGCCATGAGAACACATGAGGCTGTACCCTAAAAGATATGGGTCCTGAGGACTCTGGAAAAGGTTCTTTGTGATCCCTACAGAGATGTCTCAGAGCCAGGAGATGAAATGGTGATGCCTGGAGGCAGGATCACATGAGAGGTGAATACTGAGACCCGGACTTGAGATGCCCTGGAAAGGATCCCCCCATGATATACAATATGGGCCTCCCCTAGGTGTGTCGAACCGGTAAGGACATCAGCCTTGGCAGACGCTCCTGGGCCTTGAACATGTCTGTTTTCTCTAGACCTGTTTGTGAGCCGCTGAGGGACATCCAGAGATCTCCACTCTCTCCTGCCTGCCTCTCATGGGGTTCGGCCACCTGCTCCCCAAAGGCAGAGCCAGTTCTTGGTGGGTGAGACCTTCCCTTGGCTGGTGTGCACAGACAGGGAGAAGAAGAGGGAGGAGTCCTAGTAAGAGCTTCCCCACAAAACACACACAGTGATTACAATTCAGAAATCCCTTTCTGGACACATCTCCAAAAGGCAAAAAAATAAAGGAAAACACCTGGGACATCAAACTAAAAAGCTTCTGTGCAGCAGAGACAAACCAAAACAAAAAGAAATCCAGCAGAATGGGAAAACATTTTGCCTCCACAAAAGTGATAAGGTTTTAAGAACAAAGATCCACAAGGAACTCACACAGCTCAGCAAAAACAAAACAAGAAGCCCTGTCAAACAATGGGGAGAAGAATTAAAAAGACACTTCTCCAAAGAGGAAATACAAATGGCCAACAGGCACATGAAAAAATGTTCAATGTCATTAGTAATCAGGGAAATGCAAAGCAAAACCACAATGAGATACCACCTCACACTAGCAAGAAAGGCCCACATCCAAAGAACAGGCAATAACAAGTGCTGGTGAGGATGTGGAGAGAAAGGAACACTTTTACAGTGCTGGTGGGAATGTAGACTGGTCCAGCCACTATGGAAAGCTGTGTGGAGGATCATTTGACCCAGCAATCGCTTCTCTGGGAATCTACCCAAAAGAGACCTCAATGTGGGTACAAAGGGACACCTGTGGCCAGATGTTCACTGCAGCACTATTTACAATTGCAAGGGCATGGAAATAACCCAAATGTCCCAAGACAGATGAATGGATGAAAAATATGTGGTCTATATACACAATGGAATATTACTCATCAACGAAAAATGACAAATTTGATGAATTTGTGATAACATGGATGTACCCACAAGAATCATATTAGCAGAAACAAGACAGAAAGAAAAAGACAGAAACCAAATGGTTTCACTAATATGTGGGACATAGGAATAACAAGCAAAAAAGTCAGCAGGAAAAGTCAAAACAAGCTGACAACAAACTAAAGAACACAACTTGGGGAGGGGGAGATGGAAGGCAGTGGTGAGGGAGGGAAGGAGATGGGTGACCCCCAGGGAATACAAAGATGTGAAACATATATATATATATATATATATATATATATATATATATATATAAACAAAGAAATTAATTAAAAAAAAATTAAAAGTAAAACAAAAGCAAAAAAAAGCACCCAAAGTGATCCATTCCCTCCTGGGGAACCAGGTAAGATGTTTACATTTTATGCTAAATGGGATTTTGTGCTTTAACAAAGGAACAGTGTGATCTGATGTGCAGTTTCCAGGCCACTGTGCATGGAGGATGATTCAGAGGGCTGAGAATGGACACAGAAGAATGGCCGGGAAGCCGTGCTGTGGTCACGGGAAGACGGCGCGCACGGGGGAGAGAGGTGAGTGGACAAAAGCAGTGGACACGCTGGAGCCAACTCCCTGACCAATGGGCATCTGACTGATGAACCGCAAGTGGATTTGTGCTCAGTGAATGAATAGCCACATCCACAGGGCTGCGCAGGACCGTGTCTATCCAGCATATTTCCCCAGGGTTTGTCACGGTGCCTGTTCCTGATGCTCTGTGGAACGGATGCATCTGGCCTGGGCGCTGAGAAGTGGATGCTGAAGACAGTCACAGAGCAGCTCTGTTTCACGGAGCATCTTTAGATGCTAGTCACGCATTTGCTATCACCCCCTCTGGTTTGCTCCAAATCCAGTCAGTCCTCACCAGGAACAACTAAATCACGAATTCACCAGCAGCTCCACATGAAGAGGAGGTGAGTAGAAAGAACTAAGGACCAAGAGAAACGAACATGTCAGCCAAGCATAGTGTCTCATGCCTGTAACCTTCAGCCTATGAAGCGGCTGGAGCTAGGGATCTCGGTTCAAATCCTGCTCGGGGCAACACAGCGAGACCTAGTCCCAAAAAATAACTGGGTGTGATGACGTGCACCTGCAATCCCAGCTACCTGGAAAGCTGAGGCTGGGGTTGGCTTGAGTTTGTGGTATCCCAGGCAATGTGAGCCTGCGGTTCCATGGGCAAATAGTGAGACCTAGCCTCAGAAAAAGAAAAAATAGAAATGAACATGTCAGGTCCAGGGGACACGGGGCCATGAGACCAACTATAGGGACGAACTGTCTCAGCAATACACCCACAATTGTCCCACAAATGGGAACAGAATTCCGGTTCAGAGATGCCTTCAGTGTGAGCTGGGCGTCCTCCCATCTCACGGGGAGAGGAAGGCCACAGAGATGGGACAGCAGTGCCATGAGCAGCCGGACCACCATCCTCCTGTGCCTATCTCGATGAAGAACGTTTTATATGGACATCGGATGGGAGAAATGCCCCCGATGCCAAAGCTGGAACTGCACAGCAAAGAGGCAAACCATGATGGAAACTGGGTCCGAGCAGACACCTAACAAAGAGGCGCTGAAAGGATCCAAACATGCGTGAACTGGCTGGCTGCACCCAGCAAAGACACACTGGGAAGCTAAACACAGGCCGCTGCGTCCCGGGGAAACACATCCACATCCGGGAAAGGACGTGGCTCCAGGAGAGAAGAGGAAGAATCCAGTGGGCTAAAAATTGACCAACAACTGGCAGTGAAAGAGGAGCTGAAGTGACCGGGGCCGGGGGGGTGGGGTGGAGAGGAAGGGAAGGGGGGAGGAACCCCCAAAAGGGAAAAAAAAGAAGAAATGTAAGCAAATCTTCTATACAACTAAAAAATAATAGCTAAATGTGGATGGACGATTATAAGTGAATGAATGAATAGAACAATAAATGAATAAAGAAATAACTAGACCTCACCACAGCCCTGGGACTGATGCTGTGAGCCTCCCCCTTTCACAGGCGGCGACACTGGAACTCACAAACACGCACGCAGCACGTTTCTGCCAAGAGTGTCTGCGGAGCGTCTTAGGATGAGATCTCAAGGGAAAGGACAGGCCTGGTCCTGGACCAGAGGCTCTGGGGCTCTGAGCCCAGGCTCTCCATCTGCTGGAAACCGGAGTCACGAGCTCTGCGCTTCCCTGGACCTTCTCTGTAGCTGGTCAGCCACGGGAAGCGCACGATGGGAACCGGCTGAGCGGCAGGAGAGCCTCCATGAGTCTGAACCACTGACCTTTTGTTCCCGGCTCGTATGGTGGCTCGGCCTGACACCTGCGTTCTTGCCCTGGGTGGAGACAGGGAGCTGGCCGGCCCCTGCGTCTGCATTCCTGCCCGCCTCCCCAGAGGCCCTAGTGCCCACTGCGCCCCGACATCATGCCCTCATTGCTAAGTCTGGGATGGCACAGGGACAGAGGGACGCCAAGGCCGGGGAGCTGGGCATTCTCCCAGCCAGGGCAGGGAGGGCCATGGCACCAGGGAGCCGCTGGCAGGCTGGAGAGAGCGCGTGCTATTTTGAGGATCTGTGCAAGTTAAGCTTCACAGTGGAAAAACCATGGAAAAGCCATGGCCTGATGGGAGTTCTGACTCAGGCATGCGTGCTCCGGGTTTCTGTTGCTCACTGCTGCAGCTGGCGCCTTGACCCTGAAAGGACTGGCCCCTGAGAAATGATGAAACAGATGTGAAGTCTGCGAACTAGCGTAGGTCAAGACTGGGAGGCAGCTCATCAACGAGACCTGCTGTTTCCTTAAGGTGCACCCTGCAGCCACGCAAATGATACCAGGAAACTGTTTGTGGATGAAGATACAGATTTGTGTTACATTTTCCTGTACGGAGAGATGACTGTCAACAGAACACACTTTTAATCAGGTGCGGTGGCACGTGCCTTAATCCCAGCACTGGGAAGCTGAGGCCAGGGATGGCTTGAGTCTGCAGGTTCGAGACTACCCCGGGCAACATAGCAAGATCTAGTCTCTAAAAAATAGCCTGGTGTGGTGGTGCGTGCCCGTAATCCCAGCCACCTGGGAAGCTGAAGTTAGGGATCACTTGAGTTTGTGGGTTCGGGACTACACCGGGCAACATAGTGAGACCCAGTCTCTAGAAAAAAGAAAAGAAAAATAGCAAATGCAGCACCCTGGTAAGAGATATGAATGTTTAGAACTGTGTAGAAAAAGTCCGGGAGTGTTTACCTTCGTATTTGATAAAACTTTTACACGCAGCATCGATCATGTCTGCGCCAAAAGAGGAAAAATCAAACAATCCCTATTTTCCAAGAAGAAAGTGAAGCAATTTCCATTTTTGAAGAGTCATCCAAAGAGTCAGTGACCAGATGAGTAAGAGAAATCTCACAGGATAAGACTTAGGTCAGAAAAGACATCAAGTCTTGATGTCCGAAGGCATCAAGCTTTGCTTTCAATATCGAACGATAAGGTGAGCAGTAGAAGACTTTGGTGAGAAAGTGTTCTGTTTCTAAAGTTAACCCAAGTGCTAGTGTGGATGAGTTGTGACAGGCAAGCTTTAGGTGTGGATTTGAGTTCAAAGAACCGCTGAAAAGGCCAGTGGAGGAGAAAAGAATAAAAATTCAGCTCTTGGAGCGCGAAGTTAATAATCAGCTCTTAGGAAATCACGCGCATGGAAAGATGGGGCGGGGGCAGCCGGCTATGTACCTCGTGGAGCGCCTGCAAGAGAGAAAATGAAGCTGCAAGTAGCAAACCGAATGGCTTCACATGCCTTAGCCATGAGCGCTAATCCTGAAGATACGCCGCAGAGGAGAAATAGAAAGCTTACCTCACTACGTGCCAGTGTCAAGTTCACCTGCCATGTTCAATTTTCCTAGCTTTAATTTAGAGAGAGAATTCGTCCCCTCAGCTCCCCCCATCAAAGCCTAAATATTGATTCACGCAAACTGCATAGTTGTTTGAGTCAACATTTCGTCAGAAGGAGATCATTTGTTTCATTAAGATTTTGTTGTTGCTTTTTATGATTTTTATTTTTTGCAATTATGAATGTTTTATTTAATCTTTTGTACTTATTTTTTAAACATTGATTGAAGACACACACATTTTACAACGTTGTCTACCCCGAGGTTCTTCCACACCCTTGTCACCCGGGAACCATCTTCTTAATCTCTTGTGCCCCTCCCTCCCCTGATTTCACCCCCTTCCCCCTCCTTTGCTCTGTGCTTCAGTTCCACTGACAGTTTGTTGGTTTTAAGTTTTCCTGGTCTTTTTCCTTTTTTGCTCTCCCTCTATCCTGCACAGAGTTGAGATTAGCAGTGTTTTTCTTTCTGGCTTGTTTCTGCAAGCATGATTCTTTCGTTAATACTTTGAAAGCTAAAAGAACATATGACGGCATGAATCACACTCCGTACACAGAGTTCCAGGTGGGTGTTCGGGGTTGAATTGCAGGGTCCCTCTCTTGACCCCATGTGGGAAGGCATGCCTGCGATTGCTGTATGGCGAAGTAGAGCGTCTTAGTTTAGGATGACTTTTGCATTTGGAAACCTGGCATAACCCATCGAAAAGAAACACAATTTTCCTAAGATCAGCAAATTAAGCTTCCAAGCTCACCCTAGGTTCCCCGACTGACTGGATTCTCTCAGCAACCCATCAGGGCCACCAGCTCCAGCTCTGCTTCTAGACTGAGGAACGTGGACACATTCCACAACCTCTAGGAGCTCGGTCTCTTCGCCTGCATGCTCGGGTGACCATCTCTGCATGAGAACCACAGCACCCTTGTTCCAGAGTTTCTGTCTAGCAAGGACTTGGGCGTCACTGTGTCTGGAAGAAGACACGGAGAGATCTGGTTAGGAGCTGGGTTTGCAGAGCAAGCACAGTTTTTATTTATTGATTCTGAGGTCTTGATGGAGATGTGGTGAACACAAAGGCCGCCCCATCACCCATTACACAATCTCCGGGTTGCGTGGATTTGCTGAGGTGATGCTTTGAAACCCTTGGCAGCAGGCTCGGTTCCCAGCGAGGGCACCACGGAGCTTCCTGATGGCACTGCTATGGTATCCGTGCCGTGGAGAACAGACCCGCCTTATCTAGACAAACCATCGGAGCGGATCTTCCAAGGGAAAGGTGGTGTCTGTCAAGTTGGGTGCAGGACAGCACAGACTGGGTGGCTTGTACACAACAGAGAGTTTTCTCTGTCCTGGAACTGGAAGTCCACAGGTCCAGCCGGGGTGTCAGCCTAGTGAGAGCATCCTCTGCCTTGCAGGTTGCCAGACACGTGACAGAAAGAGAAGGGGGGTCACTGCACCCTGTTTCTCAGGGCACTAATCTCAGTCATGGAGGCCCCACTCTTTCAAGGGACTGAAATAGGGCTTAAGATTTTCACCGAGGAAATGAGGGATTCAGTTATATCTGGGGTCATTTTATTTGGGCGAACTTGGCTTTTCTCTCAGGCAGGTGGATAATTAGTCTCTAAGCCAGCTTTGAGATGCAGTGAGGTTATGTGATAATCATGAATAAGCATGTCTCAAAGAAGTGAAGGCAAGGCTGGGCACAGTGGCACATGCCTTTAATCCCAGCCTAAGAAGGGAGGCTGAGACTAGGAATCACTTGAGTCTGCAGGTTTGAAATCTACCCTGAAGCAACACAGCGAGACCTAGTCTCAAAAAATAGTTAGGTATGGTGGTGCATGCCTGTCATCCCAGCTACCTGGGAGGCTAAGGCTGGGGATTGCTTGAGTCCGTGGTACCCCGGGCAATGTGAGTCTGCAGTTCCCTGGGCAACATAGTGAGACCGAGTCTCAAAAAAAAAAAAAAAAAAAAAAAAAAAAGAAGAAGAAGAAAGACTTTGGAAATAGCTCTGTGAGCCAAGCCTTTTCATGACCGTTGGACGATAATTACAAAATAAAAATAAGAAGAAGAAGAAGAGAAGGTGTTGTGTACAAGAATCACGACACCCTCCTTCCAGAGATCCTATCTCTCTGGAGAGTCACATGCAGACTGTCCTACTGTAAGCCTGGGACACTAATACCGTCATAGAAGAAATCTAACACCCCCTTCACCCCACACATTTAAAAAAAGCACAACACTTCTACATTTCTTATGTCAATAATATTTCTTATGTCAAAGTCTTATTGTAATGCCCTTTCACCTACTTCATTTACTGTGATTTCCTTTCTTCGACTAATGACTCCTCGAAGAATCACGAAAGTCACAGGCTAATCTAAGAAACATTTTATAGTTCCTTCACTTATTCCAACCAAAATAAGTCTCTTTGTACTTCACACAGTCGAAGAGCTGAATAAGATATTCCATGTGGAGGTAATAAGATAGCAAAATTATTTTTATGGGTTGGAATGACATAGTCCTCCTGCCACTCAGGGAACAGGATAAGATATTCTTGTTCTACAAAAATGTTTTTACATCATCCTGATATCATGTAGTCGCTACATATAAATGCTTCTAAAAATAGCCAGAATAAATGTTGAGTTGTTTTTTGTCTCTTAAAAATATGTCATAGGGAAAGCTAAAAGAAATATTAATTTCTTGTGACCAAATGTATAGAAGTGACAGGTTTTTTTTTTTGCATTTTAAGTCTTTCTTACACATTTTACAGAACAATGTGATTCTTTTTAGTCTAAGAACTAATAGCTCTTATGTCAAAACTCGAGAGCAGAAACTGATGACCATGGGAAAAAGTCTAGTTTGTTGGTTTCTAGGTTTAAAAGGTGTCTTTATGACTAGAAACTTCTCATACACTCAACATAATTTGAGTTCTGACAACATGGTTACAGCAGGACCAAGATGAGAGAACTCCCTCTCCCCACCCCATCACCACCAACCCCCATCCCACCCTCCCAGAGGCCATCTTCACTAGAAGATTTTATAGCCGGTTTCCAACCATAATGTCTTAAACTGAAGTCGACAGTCAGTAAGTTCTACCCCTAAATGCTTTTCAGCATGACATGACATTGGGGGACAGATATGAACCACCAGACATTTGAAGAAAGTGCAAAAAACAAAAGAAAAAGCAAACAGGAAGAAATTAACTAGGGGGGGGTGGGGTTTGGAAAGAAAGGAAAGATCATACCAGAAATGGAAAAAAGTTAAACATATACAATCTTGATAATCTTAGAGACATGCTATGGATAAAGCCTCCATAGCAGTAAATAAGACATAGTGAGGACAAAATAGTCAGAAAACAAGACAAAAAATTTAGACATTCAAACTATAACAGCCAAAATACAATTGAATTGAGGAGTTAGACTATGATGTTAAGGAAGTCTGCCCGAAAGTAGAGCAAAATGAGATAATAAAGAGAAGAAAAATGATAATATTTACAGATTGATTCATGACATCTAACAGGAATTCCCAAAAGAGAGACAGAGAAAAGAGTGGGAAAGAAATCATGATTCACCTGACAGGCATGAGTCTCAGCTTTAAGCAAACAATCCACTTAATGCTTGGTAGAAAGTACCAATTCCAAGGCACAATCAAGAAATTTTAGAACATCTGAGGTGTAAAAAGAAAGTCCAAAAGCTTTCAAAAGGAGAC
>PVHY01028764.1:0-14915 GCA_004024945.1 Uropsilus gracilis | reverse complement strand
CACACACTTACCATATATCGGAAGAGAACAACAGGCCAAACAACCAACTAAACATCAACTTAACCAAACAACAATTTGCAGAAAAATGGGAGGAGTGACTGAAGGGGGAATATAGAGGGGGGATATGGAGGGAGGAGGAGGGATCAATTAATGCACAATTGTGACAAATCAATAAAATGAATTTTAAAAAAGAACAAAAAAACCAAAAAAAAATAAATAAAATGAACACAAGGCTGGGCATGGTGGCTCATGCCTGTAAGCTTCAGCCTATGAATCAGCCGGGGCTAGGGATCGCAGTTCGAGTCCCCTTGGGGCAACACAGAGAGACCTAGTTCCAAAAAACTAGATGGGCGAGGTGGCGTACGCCTGTAATCCCAGCCACCTGGGAAGCTGTAGCTGGGGATTGCTTGAGTCTGTGGTACCCTGGGCAATGAGAGCCTGCGGTTCCATGGCAAAAATAGCAAGACCTAGTCTCAATAAATAAATAAATAAATAAATAAACAAACAAACAAACAAATAAATAAATAAATAAAATGAACACAGCAACTGTGAGAATTCCATCATAGTAACGCTTATCATTATGAAAAATCGCAAACGTGTAAAATTAATAAAATATATTTAAAACAATATAGTTATCCCTAATGAAAATTTATTAAGGCTAAGTTAGGGGATATCTGCTCAGTGAAATATGGAACTCATGAGATTACAGAAAATAAATTATCATAAGAAAAACTAAAAAATAAAAATAAAAAAGATGTGGTCTATTTACACAGTGGAATATTATGCTGCAATCAAAACTGACAAATATGAGGCATCTGGATTACATGGGTGGACCTAGAGGGAGTCCTATTAGAAATAAGTCACAAAAAGTCAGAAACTATATGATCTCACCTATAGACGGGATACAGGAATAGCAAACAAAAGACCAAGAAAAAGACAAAATAAGCTAACAGAGGAGCTGGGGCAGGCTGCTAGGAAAGAGGTGGGGGAGGGAGAAATTGGGGAAGGGAGGCAAACAGGAAGATTGAGAGGAGGGCTCTTGGAGGATGGGGTGGAGGGAGAACCCCAGGAAATGTAACAATGTAAAGTGAGTACGCATGTATACATACGTAGATATATATACATATGTGTGTATATATATACATATATATACTTACATGCATAAATATGTAAACAAAATGATTAAAGAAAAACACCTGTATCCAGCCATACCTGATACTCAGATCTGCTCTCCACCCCCGAGCTTTAATGCCATTACATCCTGTGATGCTGCAACAACTGTGACTAGATTCTCTGTCTCCTGCAGCAGCCATGTCTATGGTCTTAGTCCAGGTAGCCCAGAAGCAGACCTGGACAAGGACTCATTTGGGAGGTGACCTTGGAAGAAGAATTGAGGCAGGGGAAGGAAGGAAAGTAACTGAGCGAGCACATCCACAGGGGTGGGTGTGGGCAGCGAGGGCTTTCCCCTGCTGGGAGCCTCCAGGAGAGCAGGACTGGCTGCCCATGAACTCCTGACTCTCACTGGCTGTGGCAGGGCGAGGATGACCCGGGCCTCCCAGATGGCCTGGCAGAGCCTGAGCACAGCACACAGCTGCAAGGCTGAGGGAGGAAGTCCTGGGGCGCCTGAGAGCTGGGGGTCCAGGGAGTCCAGGGGCCTCTGTCACACCAGTCCCAGAGGTGACATCAATGAGAGTCTGTGACCCCTTGAAAGCAGAGTCGGCTTCTTTTAACCCCTCCATGCCCAGCATGTCTGCTGGTAAACCTGGACCCCAGACAGGGTCGGGGGGAGGAACAGGGGGTCAGAGGCCAAGTGGACAGACCGATGCAGCCCCCCTGTGGAAAGAGAGAAAGAAAGCAAGCCTCGTCTTAAGGCCATAACCAGGATTCCTCTGAACGGTGGACGTCCATGAGAGCTCAGTGTGGTTTCTATTCCTTGCGCTTCCTTTGGAGAGCTCTGCTTCGGAGGAGGAAACACCCACTCACACTGTGTCAAAGTCACGTGGGATTCTAGTCATTTCACCCCGGCACGCACGTTACACACGCTCACTCTGCCATCCAAGGAGGTCAGGACATCTCTGTGACCACATGGGCAGGGCTGGGCTTCTGGCCCTATTTCCAAGCCTTCTGTGGTCTGTTCGGGAACACCTCACAGCCCTCTGTGGTGTCCTTGGGCGGGAAGGGGTTCAGGGAGGCAGAGGGCTGACCTCACTGCAGCTTCAGTCTGCTTGAGGGTCTCCTGCCCTCTGTGCCTGTCCTGTGTTACCCACTGACACTGGGGACATCCTGGGGACATCCAGGAGGCATTGCTTTCTTGGGAGAGCAGGGTCAAAGGGGCCAGACAGGAACAAGGCAGCCCAGACAGGGGAGAGCAGAAAGAAAGATGGAAGGAGCCAGAGCCCCCAGCACACCTCAGTTGCTGAAGCATCCGTGGCCACAGCTCACATGCCTGTCCCTTTCTGGTGACAGGAGGCCACAGATGCTATGGCCTGGACCGTCGGCCGAAGCTCAGGTTCCTCCTGAAGTGATGGGCTGGGGAGCAGGGTGTTTTGCTATGACTACTGTCACTTGTTTATTTTTATTTTTTTAATATTAACTTTTTGTTTGCACATATATATCTACATCTATATTGCATCATTGTCTACCCTGATGTTCTCCCATCACCTCACCACCCATGCACCATCTTAGTCTTTTGTGTCCCCCCCACCCCCATGTTCTCCCTCCTCCCCCTCTCTTGCTCTCTGCTTTAGTTCTGTTGGCAGTTTAAAATTTTTCTTAACCATTTGTTTGTTTGTTTTCCCTCTATCCCTCAAATAAGTGAAACTATCCCATATTTTTCTTTTTCTTTCTGGCCTATTTCCACTAGCATGATTCCTTCTAGCTCCATCCATGTTGCTGCAAATGACATAAGTTTGCCTTCTTAGACTGATGTGTAATAGTCCATTGTGCAAATATACTACATCTTTTTCAGCCTTTCGTCCGTTTTGGGTCATTTGAGTTGTTTCCATATCTTGGCGATTGTAAATAGTGCTGCAATAAACATGTGAGTACAGGTGTCCTTATGAATGAGTGTTTTTGTATCCTTTGTGTAGATTCCCAGTAGTGGGATTGCTGGGTCGAATGGTAGTTCCGTTTTCAGTAGTCTGAGGTCCCTCCAACCAGCCTTCCATAGTAGCTGGGCCATTTTACACTCCCACCAGCAGTGTAGGGGTGTTCCTTTTCCTCCACATCCATGCCAACACTTGTTGTTACCCATTTTTTTTTTTACATAGGCCATTCTTACTGGTGTAAGATGGTATCTCAGTGTCGTTTTGATTTGCATTTCCCTGATTATAGTGATATGGAACATTCTTTCATATGCCTGTTGGTCATTTGTATTTCCTCTCTAGAGAAGTGTCTTTTTAGTTTTCCCCATTTTTTGGACTGGGCTTTTGCTTTGTTTTTGTTAAGCTGTGTGAGTTCTTTATGTATCTTTATTATCAGACCCTTATCACATGCATGGAGGGCAAAAATTTTCTCCCAGCCAGTAAAATCTCTGCTTTTACCAAAAACAGCCAAGCTTTAAAAGGCCCCTGATACCTGCCATCAGGGATGTCAGGGAGGGATAGAGTCACCCTGAAGGAGGTGGGTCTTTAGCAACCAAGAACAAGGGATTTTGAAAACACATGTTGTAAAACTTCATGAATAAAAATGATCATGTGTTTCTAGTGTTTCCTCGGCTGAGGAAACAAAAAACGTTGGTCTTTCTACCAAGACCAGCACTTTCTCTGACGCCACGGGAAGCTACTTCAAACTCTCTTTCTACTTCAAACTCTCTTTGCACATCCATCCATGCAGAGGAGGGATGGGTCATTCAGTGTGAAATGGCAACAGCTGCAGCTTGTTGCTTGTGTCGGCCCCACGTGAGTGTGCAAGGGAAACATGGAGAGACGTGGAAAACCATGCATCTCCCCTCTCCAAATTTACCACCTCCCAATGACTTTTAATCTGTTCAACCACCCATGCAGGGCCCTCCCAGGCGAGGTGACAGGAGGGAGATACAAAGATACCATCAGTTGTCTTATCCTGACACAGATCAGGGGAATCCCTTAGGAAGATCTTCATGGTAAACATTTTTTAAACGTTTCTGTTTCCTGTGGGTTTTCCCAAATAACTCGCAATGTCATCTACATGGAATATTTTTTTTTTTTAAGACTAGGTCTCGCTATGTTGCCTGGGGTAGTCCCCATCCCATGGACTCAAGAGATTTCCAGCCTCAGCCTCCCAGGTAGGTGGAATTACAGGTGCCCACCACTGCACCTGGCTGCTTTTTTTTTTTTTCTGAGACCAGGTCTTCCTATGTTGCCCAGGGTAGTCTCGAACCTGTGAACTCAAGCAACCCCTGGCCTCTTGCCTCCCAGCGCTTGGATTACA
Organism: Uropsilus gracilis; assembly: GCA_004024945.1. Lineage (NCBI taxonomy): Eukaryota > Metazoa > Chordata > Mammalia > Eulipotyphla > Talpidae > Uropsilus > Uropsilus gracilis. Next base: position 10,505 of record PVHY01028764.1, on the reverse strand, counting down.
GGCACACACCACCACACCCAACAACGTGGATTTTTTTAGGACATCGGTGACAACGAAGGTCTAGCTCCCTCGGGCGGCGCCCCCGGCACGCAGACCTGGCCGCGCTGTGACGGGAGGGGCCTGGGATGGTAACCGCGCAGAGCCTTCCAGACGCTCACGGGCATCCGCGCTCTGCACGACAGATGCTGGCAGCTTGCAAGTGGGCAGGTCTTGGCGTCCGGGCACCGTTGCAAATCCGCCGCGGCACCGACACACTCCGCCAAAGTGCCTGTGAAATCTGCCTTCAGTCACTGATTTCACACTCCCGGGCCCGAGCTGTGAACAGCTCAGAGCGCATCATCTCATTTTCCTAACAGTTTCCTTAACCTTCAGACACCTTCTGATGGCAATTTTGGGGGCCACTTTTTTAAAATGAAAATGCTCGACTCCGTTCGGGTTCAGCGTGGCTCGGGCTACTCTTGCTTCTTTTCACAAACCGCGGACATTTTATTTTGTCTTAAGACACTGCAGAGCTTCCTCGAGCCCAGTTGCGTTTTTCACAATCAAAATGAATCGTTGGCGTCTTCTGCCTTCATTAGTCCTTCTCCTGCCGCTTTCTAAATAATGTAGGTCCTCGCCTGCTTCTGTCGGAGCAGGGGGCTGCATTGGAAATGCGCTGTTAAAATATGCTTTTCATCTCCCTTCACATCATAAAATGATTTTTCTTCTCTGGGTTTTGCAGACTTCAGACATATTCTTCCAGGACTGGCAAGACGCGGGGAGGGCGGTGGGGAGTGTCTCTGGGGGGCAGAGGAGGAGGTGAGGCTGGTGTGGCTGAGCCTTGAAGCTGATGGATGAGCTTGCAGCCCTCCGAAGTGATGAGGCTGCAAGAATGTTGGTGGCCAGACTTATAGGTCCCACATGGGGGTGTCTTTGGGGTGAGGGGTAGGTTGTTTAGGGGGCATCTGACCAGCTTGTGCTTCCCTCGGTGACTTAGATGGGGAGACTTGGTGGAGGAGAAGACGAGGTCAGTGGTGTGAGGAGAGAGACACAAGGTGCACGCACATCTGTCCTCGGAGTTGGATCATGCCCCTTGCTCAGACAGGCGGAAGGGGTGCCTCTGTATCGGGACACTGTTCAATTCACCTGAGATGGCAAGTCCTGGTGCAATAGCAGCACTTACAGTTCTCTCCTGTGCTCGAGATGAGGTAACCAGGGTGGGGATGGGAGCTTCCCACTGCTTCTAGGAGCTGTTGACACAAGCCACTATGAGTGTGGTGGCTTCAACCAATAGGAATGTCCCCCTTCACAGGTCTGACACCCAGACGTCCAGAACCAAGGTATGGGCAGGACCAAGTTGCCTCCAACTCCAGCAGAAGAAGGCCCTCCCTGGGCTCTGAGGATGCAGCTAGCTGTCACTCTCCATGGCCAGGCTGCACCTCCCCAGCCTCTGCCCCTCTGTGTGTCTGCTCTGCCCCAGCACCTCTTTCTCAAGGACACACATGAGGCGGCCTAGGGCCCACCAGCTCATCCACAGTGAGCCTCTTCTCAAGGGCCACACTTAAGCTCACCTGTTGTTATGTAAGGAGACAGCGTAGGCTGCAGGTAAGAAGGTGACCATATCATTCCCCTCTCCCGTCCAGGTGACTCTGTTGTTTTCCAACCTCACGCCTTCGCTGACATGAATTTCTCAGCAGTTCTTGTGAACTCCACCCCACCCTGACTCTCTGCCAAGCTTCCATCAGTATCTCCCGGCTGTGAGCTCAATAAAACACCAGCCTTTCTGGCCTCTCCTTCCAGGACCAAACATCTACTGTCATGCTCCTTATTCTAGCAACGTCCCCAACAAGACAAAGGAAACCACCAAGATGGCGGACATGCCATCAAAGAATATATTCTTAAGGCCTGTGTGTATCCTCAAGGGTTATAGAGGGGAAAAAAATACATTCAGAAAATAAAACTCAGGTCTTCACAGATATTAATGCTTAGGATGAAGTAGTGAATTCAATAAAGAAAACGGAGCCTGTTCAAAGAAACAATGGAATGCAAGAGTAGAAAGTGGAGTGATAACAGATCACTGAAGTGTGGAAGACTCAGACCCACAAGGATTTCGGCCCAAGCCCATCCTTTTCCCAGTTCTGCCAGCTGCCTAAAACATATCTCTTTGGCTCGATACCCTTCCGGTGTTCCTTTGAACTAATCGCTTCACACTCACAGATATCCTCTCCGGTCATCACCTCTCCCACTTCCGGATGCTCCTATGATTCTAAAAGACAAACTCACCTCCTCCAGGAAGTCCTCCCTAAGCATAGAGCACCTCTTCCTGATTCCTACTTGAGCCATTCATTGGTCCTTTATCCACAGCCCACTTGCTGCCTTTCTCCCTGATGGATGCCCCTAAAATGAAAGTAGAGCCAATTACCATGGATGGTTTAAAGATATTTTTGGTAACCAAAGGTGCAGTTCTAAGAAGAAAGCAGGGATATGGAAGCTTCAGACATGACTGAATCCAGGAGCTCTAGCCATGCTTTCAAGGCTCCATGTCTTGACTACTACTTTTACATCCTGATGAGAGCATGCTATGGGTTCTCTCTCCTGGTTTGGAAATGTATAAATATATAAACAAGACATTAATTGACCCAGCCTGGATCATGAACCTGTATCTAGAACTGGAAGCTAGTGGGAACAAGGAGTAGGTGAGATAGAAAAAATTGGAGTGACTTTCCAAAAGAAATAGATGCTGGGAAGAGGAAAAACAACCACTCTCCCCAACATGTGAGGAATCCAGGGAAGCAAAACAGTCACGTAGAGTGTTGAACACACTGGCGAATGAGAGAATGAAACTGCACGCAGGGAAGGATGACTTTATGAGCTCTGGGTATTTGTGGGCATTTGTTATAGTTGCTGTTTGGTTGAGAAAAGAGCTGTAATGATAAGTAATTTGCAGATACTAGGGGATGAAGGAAAAGGGGCAAATAAATATGTGTAAAGTATGATATATTGTGCAAACAAAAAGCAATTTAGTCTTATTTCCCTCAGGATCCCCAGTTTCTATGGAGGGATAACGTTTTATTTACCTGTTTTTAAATATTAACTTGCAACTTGGGGCCCTCATTCCTTAACCATGAGAAGGAATGTATATCTCTGTATAGGGAGGATTACTGGTGGCTTGGTTCTTGTGCATTCTCTAAATTTTCAGCCTGATTGGAGTTTGGTTGACATGCTTTGCTGTATCTGCTCCTAGCTGTATCTGTTAAAGAATGTCACGGGCAGTTAGCAGAAGACTTTAGGCAACTAGCTAAAGAGAATGGACTTTGATAACAGCAGGAAGTTAAGGGGGAACAGGTGTGACTGCAGGGAAACTCTCCTGTCCCTTAATGAGAGTGAACCAGATGAGGGGAGAAAGAATTACGACCCCAAAAGCCCTCCGCAGCTGTGTCATCCCTATCATGTCCCCATATGCTCCAGTCTCCCTGCTCACATGCACTGGCCTCATTTATGCTCCGTCAACTTCCCAGGCCTTTGCATTGCTGTTCCCTTGGCCCAACCACTGTTCCCTCAGATTTCTTCAGGGAGATTGTACTGCAACTATCCCAATCTGGGTAGGTTCTTTAGCTGCTCTAGCAGTTAAAAGAAGAATGTTGGAGCCGTGGGTAGATTTTACACGCTGTCATGCTCTCAGGGAACCAGGTACCCAGGCGCACCAGGCCAATTGTATGGCAAGCAGGGGCAAGGGGGCTGGGAGGCTGATCTCTCAGCCCCCAGGAATCTTCAGGCTCTTTCTCTGGGGTCTCTCTTTTGCATTCTCTCCTCTCCATGCTCTCCCGCCCATGGCCACCCCCTCCTCCACCAGGGTGATGCTGATGCTGCACTTTTAGCCTCACCTTCTAGGCCCAGGTGAACCCACTCATGCACATGCACGTCGATGGGGCCAGGTGTATAAAATCATGGGTAGGTGCAATACCACAGGTGCTAGTCACAGAAGCTAATGGTGGGAAAAACCCAACTGACTCATTTTCCCTGCGGAGATCCATTCCCATGTTTCTGAGCTCAGCCTAGATGTCACCCCTCCGAGAGGCTCTCCCAGGCCACCTGAGAGGAGCCGCCCCGCTCAGGTCATTCTTTCTCCATCACACAATCTGTTTCTTTTCTGGTATTTTCCACAACCTGAAATGATGTGCACTAGGAAAGGGGCCATGAGCCCCCCTGTAGATGACACTATGGAGAGATGGAGAGACGAGCCCCGTTCATCTCACATCTCAGCAGGTAGCCCGGGAGCTGGTGTAAAGCAGGCATGTGGCGATATCTGTTCGATGAGTTGCTGACTTGACAAAGGAGACAAGTGGCAGCCTTTCCTCCGGGACTTGTGGCTTTGCCATTGTGGATCCCACTTCCTTCGTACAGATCTCCTCTCTGGCGACATGGAGACCTCTCAGGAGCATCAGCTTCCTGAAGGTCAGGAGCGTTTCTTACCGTCAGTGTTAGTAACACTTGGTGCCTGCTAATTCTTTGCCATGGGGGCTGTCCTGTGCATTTAAAATATCTGCCAGAATCCCGAGCTCTGCCCACCAGATGCCGGTCGTTCTCCCTCCCAGCTCTAGCTCTTAGAACCAAACATGTCTCCAGGTATTGCTGTGTCCCCTGGGGGGCAAATTCGCTCTGAGTAGAGAACCCCAGGTCTGTGCTTGCACTGCTGCAAGCAGCACGTGAGGGCTGATTGATCCTTGCTGGGGCAGGTGTGGGCTTTGCTTTCTCTTGATTGCTCTCCTGCAGCCTTGCGCCTCTGCTGTGGCACCAGCCCCCTGGTCGGGTCATTAGTGAGAGCACCTGAAGTGGCCTGGCACCTCAGAGGGGGCTGCCAGCCTTGTTGACCTGGAAGCATTTGCCATACCACCCACGCCGGGGGAGTTGAGGAAACCATATCACAGATACACATGATCAGGCAGGGTCCTACCCACCTCCCTCCAGGGTCTCCCCAGTGCATTCAGAAGGAAGTTCTTTACCAGGGCGACCATCTCCCCCCAGGTCGCACGGCAGCCATGGTCCAGCACAAAGCCTTTTCTTCTGAAGGGGACACCCAGCCTGTCCTGATTTGTCCCAGGTTCCTGGTAATCAAGTTTCACATCCCAGGAAGCCCCTCGGCCCCTGCACTGGGACATCAGGAAGCCCAATGAGGAGTTAAATAGAACCAGAATCAAAGGGACATCGAGGCTTTAGCCAGAAACATGGGGGGCCAGCTGAGGACACCCCAGGAGGAGCCAGCTCGCCTGGGCTCAGAGCCCAGCCCAAGATGGGGGTGCATTCCAAGCTTTGTGCTCCTCTTTCCCGGGGTGGGGGTCTTCCTGGAAGCCCAGAGCGCAGATCTGAATGTGCAAGGGGGCAGGGGCTCCCTTGGTCGACAGTCCATCTACCCCAAGGGGGCATAATGTGACCTTGCTCTCTGCTGGAGCCTGTGGCGTATTCCATTTGCCCAGGAGGTGGGGCGCTCAGGCCATCTGCCCTGGCACCCCCAAAGCCTGGCCTGGCAGGCATGTTGGGACTCAGGACTCCATGGTTCTCTAAAGACACCCACCAGTTGTCCCAGGGCCAGCTTTTCAGGGCTTTACCCGTACAGACTCTGCTATTTACAGTGAAAGAAAGTAGGGGTGGGGAGATGAAACAGGCTCTCCCTGACCTCCATTTCAGGGTTCACTTCTTGGAGCCTCGCTAAGCACGTCTCAGCAGCGGTGCTGCTGGCATTTGTGGAGGAGATTCATCGTGTGAACCTGGTGGGCAATTAGTGTCGGGCACTGGGTGGCAATTTGTATCCCCTGCTCTTACACAAAGGAGACAGCCAGTCATCCTTCCTGGCCCCTGTGACAAACCCAAGTGCCCTGGCTCATAGCTGCCCCTCGGGTTTGCATGCAAATCTGACCCTCAAAATGTGTCTCTCTGGTGCCTCTTGCATGGTGAAGCCTTTAAAACTCAGTGGTGGTAGGGAGGGAGGGGCATGGGGTGGGGAGAGGGCACAGTCCCAGGGGCATTGTTGTCCTGGGGATGAGCCAGCTCTTTGCCGTGTGCCAAATCATTGACGTCTGAGCCCTGGCGTCTTCAAACCTCCCACGTCTGCAAAAAGAAGGCTCTGCTGCTCACTGAAGCGCCCGGGCTCCTAAATTAGACAGAACCAAACACGAGCGCGGGAAGAGGGACTTGTGTTCCCCAGGCAGCGAGCGTGCCTGGCACGCTTACTCTGTGCCAGGCACAGTGCCCAGCAGGCAATGCAAGAATGAAAGACACTGCCGCTCTCAGGGTGCTTGCAGTGGTGACCCAGGCAGGGACAGTCACCATCAGAGCCCATGGCAAGGTGGTGTTTTCAAACAGGCAGGTGGGGAAGCGCTGGGTGGTCCTGACATCCGCCTGGGCGGGGGTGGGGGGGGGCTGGAACACAGGACTAGTCTGCGGCAGCAGAAAGGGAAGGACAACCTGAACTTCATCACGGTGTTCTCGCTTCATCTATAGAAATGTTAGTGGTGATTCCTGGCCTGCAGTGCAGACTGTGTGTCCTACTGTGGACCATGGACAAAGCTTGTAAACACCAGGGAGGAAGCTCTGAATGAGGCCCGCTTGTGTAATGACTGGTCTTCACTCAGATATGAGAACGTGTCACGGGCACAGATGAGCCCTCAGATTCTGGGGTAACCTGCAGGCGTCAAGCGACCCCACAGGCCTGGACAACTCCCAAACATCCCGTGGCTGGTCAGGGACTTTCTTCTTGAAGCAAAAAAAAATGGGGAAATGAATGCTTTTGCGTTAAGCTCTCTTGATACGTGGCAGGTGAGAACCTTGGCGTTTCGGACGCATGAGGGGCCGCAGGACTCTGTGCTAACCACCGAAAGGCAACTTTCTCTATTATCCTTTTTCCCAAATCATTCAAGACCTTGATTAAATTTTAAACGGAGGCTCCAGGTAATTGAAGGATTAAGCTCAGTGAGTAAATACAACCGGCCAAGAAAATAATAAATGAAGACATGAGACGTAGCCAGGCTCAGGGACCCAGCTGAGACCGGTGTCTCAGGCCGGAACTCACAGCCCCACTGGCCAGGTGACCACACTGCTGCCCCCAGAACAACTGAAGGAAGCTCCCCCAGCCTGAGGCCTGCCTCTCCCCACTGGTTGCCACAGGTGGGGGCGGGGCTCAGGGAGGTTTTAGGAAAGCCACTTCCCTCTAAGATCTCACAGGCTCACTCCCCACAGCCCCTGGGGGGAAGAGAGAAGCTCCCCCCACAAGGACATTTCCTGCCACCAACTGTCAGCTCCTGAAGCCAAGCCTGGTGGCAGCTCCGGATATGACAGGGGAAGCCAGTCTTCCAGGTCTCAGACCCCCACAGCCCATGGCCTGTCACTCCTCAGGCTGAGAGAGTCAAGAGACAAGGTGGTGGGATTCCCACCAGCAAAGCCCAGTGAAATGAGAGAAGCAGCCAGGTATGGTGACGCATGTCTGTAATCCAAGCACTGGGAGGCAAGAGGCCCCAGGATTGCTTGAGTTTGCAAGTTTGATACTACCCTGAGCAACATAGCAAGACCTGGTCTCGAAAAAGCAGCCAGACGTGGTGGCGGGCGCCTGTAATCCCAGCTACTTGGGAGGCTGAGGATGGGGATCCCTTGAGTCCATGGGATCGGGACTACCCTGAGCAACATAGCGAGACCTAGACTCGAAAAAGAAAAAGAAATGGGAGAGGCACCGTCCAGGCCCAGGTGGAAGAGCAGCGTCCTCCAGACAAATCATGGCCCTGGAGGACCATGTGTCCTACCTGCCCCCAGGTGAAATCTGCTCATGCACTTTGCTGATGGGGTCATTTCGGGGCACTGCACAGTGGTGGTTAAGCACATGGACCCAGGAACCAGGCTGTCTGGGGTCAAACCTCAGCCCTATCACTTGCTAATTAGCTTAATTGCTACTCTGCACCTACTTCCCTATTTAGAGCAGGGGTTGGTGACATTGGCGCTGTTGTGAGGGTTAAGTGAGCATCCTTATGGGCCATCAGACCCGCACAGCAGAGGGTGGATGGTGGACACAGATCTAGTAGATGCTCTTGGAGGCCACGGGGCATTTTCCATGATGAAGCTGCTCCTTTCCAGAATGATCCCAGACTTCAGAGCTAAGACTTCCAAACGCGTTCTGTATTCTGGTCACCACATGACACTCGTGAAAACCAGGGCTTGCCCCAGACAGGGGACAGCAATGGCCAGGCTGGCCTTCACTGGGGATGCTGGGGTGACATTACCATCATTTGGGGGAGGGGTCCAAAAACCACAAACCCTGAGAAGAGGAAGGACCTGAGTGACTCTCTTTATGGTCACAGGTCAGGGCTCTGCAACCAGACCAGAACCCACACTTTACTGTTGTGTGAACTTGATTGAGCAAGTGTCCAAACCCATCTAAGCCTCGGTCTTCTCATCTGTGCAATGGGGATAATAATCAGAGTGGTTCCCAGGAACAAAAGCCCTCAGAGTTCCTAACCGTTAACGTATCATCACGTAACTGGGAGTTGTCTTCATCAAACCTACTGTCTTATTCTCTGGGACGCCAGAGCCAGGACGCAGGCCGGGGCTCCCCCTTGGACTCAGTGGTCCCTCATCTGGCCCAAGCAGCAGCACATATGCCAATTGCATGGCCGGTTTCTTGGCAGGTAATGGTGGCCTGTGGGAGGCCACCGCTTAGCGGGTCCCCGATGAGAGACAGCGGCCTTGGGCCCTAGGCGCTGATGGGAGGGTGTCAGGTGCCAGTCACCTGGCATCCTCTGGTAATGACCCTCTAAAGGATGCCACTATGAGGGAGACGGTCCAGGTGGGGTCCCCAGAGGGGTCAGCTCTGCCCTTGGACACCAGAACTGAGCTCCAGGGATGACAGATGCCACAACTTGCAGATTCCTGCCTGGACTTCAGTCTTCATCACCCAAGATGAGGGGAGCCTGAAGCCTGCAGAGCCATAGGGTTTGCAGACAGGACCTCAGAAGTGCCAGGGAGAGACCCAGCAATTACAGGGGCATGGACGCAGCCGCGGAGCTGCCTTTGGGGTCATTGGCAATCTCTGGGGGAGGGAGAGAGGCCCCACAAATGGCACAGGATTCCAGCACACAGCGCAGTCACCTGTGATTAAACTGAGATGTCAAAATCAACATGCAGAGGGTGTGATGAAAAGGCAAGCCGGCTGGCACGCGAACACCACTTGTAATTGAGCCTGTGCCTACATTTTCACACGCAACACAGAGTTAATGACAGCATAATAAACCTGCCAGAGAAACTCATCACGCTGCTGCGTGCCCCTCCCCCCTGTTCCTGGTTAACTTTCCTCTCCCCCTGCCCAGCTGCCCCTTGAAGGGTCCTGGAGTCACCCACCAGGCACATCAGACTGCAGTGTCCACACTTAGGCTGTGTGTCTCCTGGGTGGCCCCTTAGCTGGTCCTGGAGTTCGCTGTGGCCCGTCCTGCACAGGTACCACCCCAGAAAAGGCTCTCGGTGAGCCCATACTGCAGAGAATAGAAGGAACAGATCAGGTGGGGGTCTGCCTGGAAGTGGGGCCACCTCGTGCCATCAGACATGCGGTTTCCCCTTGGACAAGCCCAGAGCTCCCCACCAGCATGCACAAGGAGGGGGCTGCCGCAGGCAGAGTGACCTGGGTGGCCTGGCTGAGGTGTATGTGTACAGAGTGGGGTGTCACCAAGGTTTCCCAGAGTCATCAGGGTATAGGGGGAGGCTCTGGGAGCTAAACCCACAGAAATATGGGGGAAGGGAAGAAAGAAAAATGCACCCCCTCCTTCACCTGCCCAGTGCTGACCAGGACCCATGGGGGAAGAGAGGGGTGTGGGCTGTCCATGCCACCTGGACACGAGAGAAAAGCACCAGGGCTGCTGCTGAGAGCATGTCGCTGCTGCCACCTGGGGAGACCAGCCACCAGGTCAGCAGGTTCAAGGGCGAAGCCGCTCCTGGAGGTGGGTGGGTCTGAGGAGATGAGAACAGCAGGCTGCTCCCTGAGGCTCCTTGGGGGCTGGTGCTAAACGAATCTCAGTGTTGGGGTGAGGGGTCCCCTCATGCAAGGCTCAGGGACACACCCAGGTCCCCACCATGCTCTGACTCTGGCACACTGACCTGCACCCCGGTCCCCCATCCTTTTGCGCCCCACTGCCCCGGATCCCTGCGCAGTCACAGTGCCCACTGGGATACAGAAGCCACCGGTGCTCCTGGTTGCCCATGCGATGTACTGACCCTTCCGCCGCTCCTGACCCTGCCTGGACATTGCCTGTGCCCTGCATCCTCCCCACGCAGCCAGCTCCTCGCAGGCAGAACCTCCCAAGAGGTGCCTGCAACTCAAGGTGACCTCCAGGCCCCTGACCTCGCCCAGCCACAGGCAAGCCGCTGCCCTCAGATGCCAGCCTGAGCACCAGGGACCATGGATGCCGCAACCTGCAGGTTCTGCCCGAGTTCAGTCTCCAAAAGCAACTCGCGAGAGGAACGTGCCTGGCCAAGCGACAACAGGGAATCCCAGC
>PVHY01028763.1:0-14914 GCA_004024945.1 Uropsilus gracilis | reverse complement strand
AGTGGGCACCTAAGCTGTTTTCACATCCTAACTATAGCGAATTAAGTTAATAAACATAACAGAGCATATAGTTTTTTTGAGTTGATGGTTTTTATGTTCTTTGAATAGATGTGTAAGAATGGGATTGTTGGGTTATACAGTATTTCCATTTTAATTCCAATGTAAACCCAAAGCACTTTCCATAATGATTATCTCAGTTCATATTCCTACCAACAGTGTAACTGAAATCAGGTCAAAAATGGGGCAGAAGCCTCCAACCAACAAGCCACTTTTATAATGCCACTTCTAAGCCGGGCATGGTGGTGCATGCCTATAATCCCAGCTACCTAGAAGGCTGAGGCTAGAGATCATCTAGTCTCTAAAAAAATAAAATAAAATGCCGCTTCTGCCACCCAGGTTCTCTCAGGTTCGTACCACCTGCACTATCAGTTGCCACTCAAATGCAGTCTAACAACAGGGTTTATTGCCCAGGCAACATAGCAAGACCTAGTCTCAAAAAAATAGCCAGCCGTGGTGGTGCACGCATGTAATCCCAGCTACCTGGGAGGCTAAAGCTAGGGATCACTTGAGTCCATGGGTTTGGGACTACCCCAGTCAACATAGCAAGACCTAGTCTTTAAAAAAATAAAAAATAAAAATAAACCAAACAGGGTTTATTTACAAGGGAATTCAACAGGGAAAAAAAAAGTCCTTAAAGCCACAAGTGGTCAGTTATCTTACCCCACTCACCATTTTCAGTCCCAAAGGTCCCAAAGACACATGTCCATGATGGTGCCCCTTTGCCCCTCCAAACCTGAGGGAGGCACTCTGCAAAACCCAGTCTTTCTCCAGCCTCTTCTCTTTGCTTCTTTCTCCAGTGTTCTGAGCTGCTCCACCTCTCCAAGACTCTTCAAACTTTTTCTACAATTGCTGATGCACAGATAAGCTTTCCAGATCTCTAGCCATCTCCAGGTACCAACTCACTATGCCACCTTGCTGCTGTGCCACACTGTGTGCACACCAGTCACTCTTCTACTGGTCACCATGGTTCCTTGCCACCACCAGCTCACTCTTCCAGGGGGCTTCTACCTAGCCTGATCATTCAGGCTACCGGCTCTCCTCTCCCCCAAAAGCCTGTCTCTCCAGTCTCTGCTCCTTTCTTTCTTATCTCTCTGTCCATATTTTTGTCCTAAAAGCCAAAGACTCCAATTTCCCTCTACACACCCTCTAAATGATACATTTATCTTCCACACTCCAAATTTGCAACAAAGTAAAAGTACCCTTCAGGTTTAGGCCTCTTTTACCTCTGTGTTTTTCAGACACAGCTAACTGCCAGTGCCTAAATTTTAATACTGCCCACATTGGGGTCCCCACTTCATAATGAAGTTCTCTTTCTCTGTATCTAGCCTCTCTAGTACTTAAAGTTGAGGGTCTTTTTAAAATATGTCATTGTAATTTTAAGCTTCATCTCTTATTTGAAGTGATGATTGACCTTCTGGATGTCCTCTTTGATGAATTGTTCATTTTAGCAAAGCATTTTGGTTGTCTCTTATGATAGCTACCTATATTACAAAAAGGTTTGAGGCCGGGCACAGTGGCGCGCATCCATTAATCGCAGCCTATGAAGCGACGCCAAGGCTAGGAATCACTTGATTCCCGGGGTTTGAGACCCGCCTGGGGCAACATAACAAGACCTAGTCTCAAAAAAATACTTGGAGTGGTGGCACACATCTGTAATCACAGCTACCTGGGAAGCTGAGGCTAGGGATTGCTTGAGTCCATGGTATCCCAGGCAACGTGAACCTGCAGTTCCCTGGGCAACAAAGCAAGACCTAGTGTCAAAAAAAAAAAAAAAAGTTTTATACTGTTATAAAAAGACATATATAGCGGTGGAGCAAAACAGAGAACAGAGATATAAATCCACACAATATATACTATAAACTCTTCTTTGATGAAGGTACCAAGAATACACAAGATGAGGACAGTTTCTTCAATGAACAGTGTTAAAAAAAAAAAAACTGGATATGGATATGTATATGCAGAAGAATGAAATTGGACCCTAATCTTACACCATACACAAAAAATTTACTGGAAATGTGTTAAAGACAAATGCAAGACCTACTATCCACAAATATTTAAAGGAAACAAGAAATAAAGTTCCTTGAATTTGGTCTTGGCAATGATTTCTTGGATATTGTAAGAAAGACCTTAGCCATTGGTCAAAGCTAATCACCGGAGCATTTCGGTTTTATTGCATTTGGAGCTCACTTATATAGAGAGGTGTTGATAGGAGTGTTTTATGCAGATGTGGCTATGGGAAGCCAGCAGAAAGAAACGGGTGAATACCAGAAGAGGAGGCAGGTGGGGGCCATGTTGGACAGTAACCTTATAGATATGACAACAAAAGCATAGAACATAAAGACACAGTAAGCAAGTGGAGCTACAATAAACTAAAATATAAACTACTAAACTAAAGTGGAGCTACAATAAACTTTTGCTGTTGCACTGCATAAAAACAATATTTTAAAAAGACAACCTGAATGGGAGAAAATATTTTTAGAACATAAGTATCTAGTGAGGGGTTAATATATAAAGAAGTCATATAATTCAATAGCCAAAAGGACACAAATAATCCAATTTTAAAACCGATTTATTGAGAGAAACTGAATCAATATTTTTCCAAAGAAGATATAAAATGACCTACATGTACACAAAAAGGTACATATCATTAATCCTCAGAAAAATCTAAAACAAAGACATAATGAGACATCATTTCATGTCTGTAAAGAATGACTTTCATCAAAAAGACGAGTTAGTGTTGCTGAAGATTTGGAGATAAGGGACTCCTTATGCACTGGTGGTGAGAATGAAAATTGATAGTCACTAAAAAACAGTATAAAGGTCCCTCAAAAAATTAAAAATAAAACAACTTTATAGCCCAGTAATGCCACTTCTAAGTACAAATTGGAGGGAAATGAAATCAAGGTTGTAAGAAATATTTGTTTCTGGTGAATAATGTTGCTATGAACTAGGGAGTGTAGATCCCTAAAAAAAAAGTGCAGATGTGTACTTGAAATTTCCTGAGAGCAGATTAAGTAGAATGCTAAGAGGCATTCTCACCACACACATATATACCTTGTGAGGTGATGAATTTGTTAAATAACTTGATTGTAGCAAGCATTTCACAAAGTACTTATATGTCAAATCATCATATTGTATACCTTAAATATACAGTGTTGTCAATTATACCTTAATAAGACTAAAAAAGTAAAAAGATCTAGTGAATAAATGAATGATATAATGAGTACAGAAAGAATAAGATGATGAGTTAGGTTCAGGAAATACGAAGGGTTCCTCCTGGAGAGGGGACAGAAAAGTGAAGATGTAGTGGGAACAGGAGAGGGTGATAAACTCAGGAAACACAGCTAGCTTCCTGATTGAAAATGGGATTGAAAAGGAGCTGTGTAAGAAAAAAAACGGACATGTGGTTAAATTATATAAAATTAGTTGACTTAACACCGGAATTAGATTCAATAGACGCTAGGAAGATACGCCAATCAGGGAACCAATGCTGTAAGATTTGAATTTTTTTATCATCCATTTATGATAAATAGATCATTGATCCTTAGATAAGGATGGGCTGAGAGAAATGGTTAAAGCAGAGAAAGGAAATTAGATTACATGTAAAAAGATCATCATGTGAAAACTGTAAGATCTCCCCTAGACCCCCTCATAAATTTACTATTGGATTTTCTTCTATGAAGCAAGAGAATTGTTTACATAATTTTTCAACTGGATTTCTATGGTAAAAAAACAAAACAAAACATGTATTATGGTAACACAGAACACCAAAATTTGCCCAAATGCATAGGTTGGGGGTCTTTGTAAACTACTCAGTACCACTAACAGTAAAGAGAGGGAGGAAAGGGAAAAGGAAGAGGAAGAAAACATGGGAGAATAATTTTGATAGAAATGTTTTATCTTCCCCTTAAAAATTCCAATGACATTCTTTAAAGAGATAGAACAAAAATTACAAAAATTCATATGGAATAACAAAAGACCTTGAATACCCAAAAAAAAAACCTCCTCTCCAAAAAAAGAGAGAATGGAGGCCTAACTATTGCAGACTTCAAGCTATACTACAAAGCCATAATACTTAAAACAGCAAGATACTGGTACAACAGACCATCAGACCAATGGAACAGAATTGAAAGTCCAGAAATAAAGCCACACATATATAGCCAATTAATTTTTGACAAAGGAGTGAAAACTTACATTGGAACAAAGATAGCCTCTTCAATAAATGATGCTGGGAAAACTGGACTAAGACAATGCAAAAAAAAATGGACCAAGACAACTCTCTCAAACCATGTACAAAAATTAATTCAAAATGGATAAAAGACTTAGATATCAGACCTGAAACCATAACATACACAGAGGAAAACTTGGGCAAAACCCTCCATGAAGTACAATTCAGAAATACCTTTCTGGAATCGTCTGCAGAAGGCAAAAAATTGAAGGAAAACATAAACAGATGGGACTATATCAAACTAAAAAGCTTCTGTACAGCAAGAGACAACAGAAAAAACTGAAAGAAGCCCAACCAAATGGGAAAAAATTTGCCCTCCACAAGAGTGATAAGGGATTAATAACACAGATCCACAAGGAACTCACACAATAACAACAACAACAACAAAAAAGCCCAATCAAAAAGTGAGAACTAAAAAGACACTTCTCCAAAGAGGAAATACAAATGGCCAACAGGCACATGAAAATTTTCTCAATGTCACTAGCAATCAGAGAAATGCAAATCAAAACCACAATGAGATACCACTTTACACCAGTAAGAATGGCCCACATCAAAAAAAACAGGCAACAACAAGTGCTGGTGTGGATGTGGAGAGAAAGGAACACTCTTACACTACTGGTGGGAATGTAAACTCCTCCAGCCACTATGGAAAGCAGTATGGAGGACCCTCAAACTAATGAAAATGGAATTACCATTTGATCCAGCAGTCGCACTTCTGGGAATCTACCCAAAGGAAACCTCAATGTGGATACAAAAGGACAGGATCAGATGTTGGAAAGAATATTCAGAAATAGCCACATAAATTTCATAAACACATAAACAACTGGTTTTCAACAGGTACAACAAATACAGTAGAAAAAAGACAGTCTTTTTAAAACATGGTGCTGGAAAAATTAGATAATCACAAGGGGGATGTAATGAACTTTATTTCATATCTGTGGTAAGCAGAATGCTCATCTCAAGATGTTAAGTCCTGGCCGGGCACGGTGGCTCGTGCTTATAAGCTTCAGCCTATGAAGCGACTGGAGCTAGGGATCGCGGTTCAAGCCCCAGCTGGGGCCCGTAGCAAGACCTCGTTCCAAAAAAAAAATAGCTGGGCGTGGTGGTGCGCGCCTGTAATCCCAGCTACCTGGGAAGCTGAGAAGCTGGGGATTGCCTGAGTCTGTGGTACCCCAGGCAACGAGAGCCTGCGGTTCCACGGGCAAAAATAGCGAGACCTAGTCTAAAAAAAAAAAAAAAAAAAAGATGTTAAGTTCTTAGTCTCCCCAAATCCATAAATATTTTGAGAATGAAAAAGATATGCCACAAAAAAAAAATGCTTGCAAAGTATGTATCTAAAAAAGGACTTTTCTCCAGACTACATAAAGTCACACACCTCAATACAAGTTTATTGCACTCTCTAAAAGTAGAATGTTCCTAGTATCTGTCATAAGATACATGGATGTCAAGTAACTAGATGAAAAGATGTCCAAAACCAGTAGTTTATTGCAGCACTATTTATAATTGCAAGGACATGGAAACAACCCAAATGCCCCAGAACAGATGAACGGATGAAAAAGATGTAGTATATATAGACAATGGAGTATTACTCATCAATTAAAAATGACAAATTTGATGAATTTATGAAAACCTGGATGTACCTAGAAGAAATCATACTAGCAGAAGTGATCCATATAGAAAGGGACAGAAACCAAATGGTTTCACTAATATATGGTCAACCAAATGAAAGTACACAACGGGAAAGTGGGGACCAGCTGGAGTGGTCAGGGTGGGGGGTAGGTGGTGGGTGACCCCCAGGGACCGAAATGATGTGAAATATATATAAATAAATTATTTTAAAAATTAATAAATAAAGATGTGAAATTTAAAAAAAATGTTTTATCTATATCATAGTGTCTCTTCAAAGTGACTTTCATCCTTCAGATGTATCAAGGCAGGAAAGCAGGGTGGAAGTCACTAAGTGAAAGTACAGTTGATCACTGAACAACACAAGACTGAACTGGAGAGGGGGGTCACTTAGACTCAGATTTTCTTGTAAACAGGATGCTATCCTATGGTACTGAGTACTGTACAGTGCAGTAATTGTATTTCCCCTCCTGGTATTAATACTATTTTGTTTTCTCTAGCTTACTTTAGTGTAAGAATAGTGTATGTATTATGAAATTTGAAATATGAAAAATAAAATATGAGATTTCATATGGAATATGCATTACTGGACCATATATGTTATCAGTAAAGCATCCAGTCAATAGCAAGTTATTAATAATTAAACTTAGGGGGAGTCAAATGTCATATGTGTAATTTCACATGTGCAGGGGCTCATTGCCTCTAATCCCGTGTTCTTCAAGGGTCAAGTGTATATCACTGATACATCTTAATCAATCTCACCTGGAGAAAAACAATTCCATACTCATACTTTCATCTACCTCAGTAATTAGGTAGAACCTCAAGCCCTAATCACCAGTCCCGAAACAAACAAGAGCAGCAGAGTACACCAACTTAGCTAACTCCTATAAAGAAGGAAGATCAGATTTCACATCTTTGGGGAAAACTTTCCCTTGAGTTTTGTGAGGTGAAATTTATAAGTTGTGACAGGTGGGCTTTAAAAAAAAAAAAAACCCTTATTTTCTCTTTACTCCTACTTTGTAACTGGGGGGTGGGGGTATAGGTGGTAGAGCGGAGTGAGGAACTTAAATTTGTCCACTTAAGAAAACTTCCCTTCCAAGAACAATTTTTTGATCCTGGGTTATGTTTTAAATCAGTTGATTCAGAGTTCCTCCTCCTAAAGGAAATTCAAGTCCTAGAGGAATCTGCATATCATTTGTGGAAAGAAGAGCTGGCTTCTTATTCTGGCATCTGCTGGAGTCTAGTTGTCCTGCCTAGCCTCTAGGCATCCTTTGCTATTCACTGAGGTTTGGCAGATCCTGCCTCTTTCTGAGCTTCATGCTGTCAACAATGTACAAGTCCGCAAGCCTAGCCAAAGGCCCTCACATTCTGTAGCCTCCTGGGGAGACTTCTTCCATATCACTGGAATTTCTGGTCTATGTGGGGATTTGGGTTACCCCAATCATAAGTACAGACTGCACACTCTCTGGCCCACCACCCTCAGCCATCTCTCATTTGCCATCTGTATGGCACCTAGGTTGCTTATTCCCAGGTCTATGCTAAAAGAAAGGTATCTAGTGTGAACCTTGAGAAATTAAAAGCAAGCTACCTGACTGAAATTCTGGTCCTTTACACTCCCCTTAGCACCCAATCAGGTTCTGCCAGGAAGAATACAGACATTTAAGCTTGTTGGTATACACAACAATGTTGGGTCCTTCAATTCCTCCCTCACTCAGGACTCTTCCCCCCAGTATCAATTGAATTCTCCTTGGATTGCAAGGAGATTCCCTTCCTTTCCTCCCCTCCCCCCCCAAAAAAGGAAAAAAGTATCAACATATACTTTTAGTAGTCAAGGGCAGCAAGAAAATACTAGATTAAAGACAAAGGGAAAGGACACTGAGAGATATTACCACAAAATCATCCTTTTACTCAGTGTATTAAAATTGTTTCATTGTTCTACCCTCCTAGCCTGACCATTCAGGGGTGGAGACTGTTTTACCTCTTTGAGAGTGTTTCCAACTGCAAATATTAAATATGTAGGAAAATAGCTCCTAGGAGATCTTACTGAGTCAGGATGCATCAACTTCAGAGACAAACACTGGTAGACATTTAATGTAAAACAGGATCAGAGATGATGGAAAGAATATTCAGAAATAGCCACATAAATTTCATAAACACATAAACAACTGATTTTCAACAGGTACAAAAAATACAGTAGAGAAAAGACAGTCTTTTCAAAACATGGTGCTGGAAAAATTAGATAATCACAAGGGGGGTGTAATGAACTTTATTTCATACCTGTGGTAAGCAGAATGCTCATCTCAAGATGTTAAGACCTTAGTCTCCCCAAATCCATAAATATTTTGAGAATGAAAAAGATACGCCACACACAAACACAAAAAATGCTTGCAAAATATGTATCTAAAAAGGGACTTTTCTCCTGACTACAGTCACAAACCTCAATATAAGCTTACTGCACTCTCTAAAAGTAGAATGTTCCTAGTATCTGTCATAAGATACATGGATGTCAAGTAATTAGATGAAAAGATTCAAAACCAGTAGTCATAGGAAAATAAGTTAGGTCACTAGTCAAGCAAAGTTTTGAGCCTGAGGAAATTTTTGAGGGTAATAAAAGCCAAACTGATGGCAATGAGTTTCATGAATGTATACACGTCAGAATTTATCAAAGTATCCACTTTGAACACGTACATTTATTGCATACAATTTAAAGCTTCATAAAGCTTTTTTTGAAGTACAGTAAGAAAAAGTATCAAATACGCCAACGGCAGGATTAGACAGTGGTTACTTCAGAACACACCAGATAAAGTCAAGTGCGGTTTCTTTGGCTGCCTAGCAATGGTAAAATGAGCTAAGCGAGGCGATGAAGCGGAGAACTGCTGGTGCTCTCAGCCCACCTAGGGGTGTAGATGAAAACCTTTCGGGCAGGAAGAGAAGAGTTGGAGGTGGCATGCTTGACAAGGATACCTAGGCCGACTATTCACCCTCCTTTCCCCTAGAGCGGTGCAAATTTATAGCGGCAACAAACGATCACTCGCTGCTTATTTTAACTTCGTATACAATTTTTTGCAGATGCCTACGATGCCCCACGTGTAAACTGCGAAATGCAAACATGAGTAAAAATAACCCCTTAAAATCAGGGGCCAGACACAACCTGATCAAAAGCAATAGGGAAATGGCACCACCGGTACACTCCCGGGTCTCAAACCCCCTGCATCTAGCGCTTGTCCAAACTCCCGAATCGGACCCCGCCCAGCCAGTTCCTTCCGGACCGGCTTCTCCGGGCGGGGCGGGGCGGGAGGCGGAGCCGGCTCGGTCCCGCCCCTGGCGCCCGCCCCGCGGCAGCGCGCAGCCTCAGCCGAGTCGCTTTACGGTCAGAGGAGAGGGTGTGGGTCCTACACTTGAAGTAGGAAGCGGAGCTGAGGGGCGGGACTAGAGGCCTTTTGCGGCAGGACGTAAGTGACGCTGTAAGCGGCGCGACAGCAGCTGGAGGGCAAAGAGGCGGGTTCGTGTTTCCCGGGCCGAACCGGGCTCTGGGGGGCGCGGGGCCTGGACTCGGGCGGTAGCTAAAGGCCCGCGGTAACAGCATGGTGAAGGGGACTCGGGAGGGTGGAGACCTTGGGCTGCTTTGGGCGATGGGTGGGGCTGATGGGCTGGCGGGCTGGAGTCCTGGGTCCAGGCCGGGGATCTGACCCGTGATCGGTGTCCCCTGAACCCGCAGCGCTGCCTGTCTTGACCTCGCCATGAGGCCGCAGCAAGCGCCGGTGTCCGGGAAGGTATTCATTCAACGAGACTACAGCAGTGGCACACGCTGCCAGTTCCAGACCAAGTTCCCCGCAGAGCTGGAGAACCGGGTACGCAACCTGGTTTCGCTCACCTGCCCTGGGTTGAGGGCGGGAGTCTTCGGGGTCGGGAGGGAGTGTGCGACAGACACTTGGCCCTCTTGAGTGTCTCGAGGCTGTAGGGAGGGTCAGGCCTAGTAGGGTGTCTGTGGAGGACCGCAATCTTTGGAGGTGGAAGAATAAGGCCAAACCACCAGATGTAATAACCCTAGAACTAATGCTGCGCGCTAAGAACCTATCTAGCTTCCTTCTTCTTTTGCTCTTCTCCACCCTCACTCTCACCCTGGGTTATTGACAACAATGATGAAAGAACTGAGACATAGGCCACCTAACTCAGCTTGCTCTATACCACATATCCTCCTACCATGCCACGCAAGAGAAATCATCATTCTTGTGACTGGTGTTTATAACCAATGTGCTGATCGCATTGCTCCGCAGGAAGGGTTAAGTGTCATACTGACAGGCCTTGGTACCTCAAATTCCTTGGAACCTGAAATTTGTGGAGTATTTGATGGCCTGGACAGGGAAATCTAGTATATCAGGACAAGACCTTTAACACTTGTCACTCATGATTGTGATCACTGGGAGCCGCCTTTGTTGTGTTGATTTACATATCAAAATTGTCATCATCCTTAATGGAAGAGTAACATTTCAGACCTAAGGGGGGAAAATTCATTTTGTCTTATCTAAAAGGTACAGTGAAGTATGCTTTATCTGTGTTTTATGTCCACGTGCTTTCATTCACTCACCCAAATAGTGACTTGGTCTTGAGCCAGATTATTTTTTTCTTTTGTTTCCTGTTCAGAGGTCAATTTCTGGTTAGATCAGAGCAGGTTTTATGACTCTTTTCCCCCTTTGACAAGGAGGTTGAGGGACGGAGAGGTGATTAAGCATGCTATGGGTGTGGGACTGAGAAATGCTGGTCATGGAATAAGTGGGTGTAGATGAGTCTGTACTAGAGAAATGTGTGGCAGTCATTTTAAATCACCTGGTAGTAAGGTAAGTTGCTCTACCTGATTGCCAAGGTTAGAAAATCAACAATGATCAATTACAATTACATAGCTAACCATAGGCAGGTTAGTGGCCCAAGTATGTTTCTTTAAATACAGATTAAAGATCAAGCTTGTTCTTATAAAGATGGTTTGTAGATTAGCTTGTTTGTGCAATACCTTATAAATGCTGCAGTTTGTTGTCATGTTGTTGTTATGAATTAACTCAGCCTGACAGTAGGTAGACATTTCCAGAGTCAAAATTTGAGTCTTTCCTATTGGTTAAAACTACTGAATTTTTAAAAAATTAAACATTGCAGTTACCTAAGTACTTACAAAACAAGTTATACTTCCAACTTTTAGTTGAGCTAAATATGTGTATGAAGAATCAGCCACTAGCCTTCTACTCTGTGTATGGTAGACTCTGTTTTTTAGTTCCAATACAGAAACACAGCATAGTCATAGTACTCATCTAATTGTTACAGGAAGTACAGAATTCTAAATTCTGAAGTTCTTTATTTTTGGACTTCCCTTAGCCCAAAACATCTTGGGATTCTGACTATTTCATAGAATGTTATATGGTGGTGTTCAATTGTATTTGGATTTCTTTCCTTTTTAAATGCTTGGGTTAAAACACTAGCTTATACTTAGTTCAGAGCTTTTTCAAGCAGTGTATTTTTCTGTGTTGAGATTAAACTTAAATTACAGGTTTTAATTTTTCTTGCTTTAATAGAAAATGGAAAGGTTTCTTTGTCTACTACTTATCCTAGACATTGTGCTAATTCCTCTGATTTTCTTTGTGTAAGAAATATCAACTTGGCAACTTAATAGAGGAAATTATAAATGTATTACTTTAAAGCATTACACACATACATATTTATACCCTTTAATTTGAGAGGACAAGTTCTGTTAACAAGTTTATTTTCTCCCCTGACCTTTTAATGTAATCTTTTGATGTGTTTGATATTCAAGTGCTTTGTTGCTAAGACAATTCTATAAAAGAAGTTTCATTCTCACTTTAAGTAAAATACAGGCATTTTAGGCACCCTGGCTCTGGACAGGAGAAATAAGTGAACTGTAATCGAGGTGTTTGTTTTCCTATTTAGCTTTGAAAATATTCTCTATATCTGGTAGTTGATGTTACCTTTGACTTGCCACCCTTGCTTTTTGATCACATGAAGCTTTCAGCCCCATGTTTCTACCACAGTTAAAGGAAAAAAGAAAATATATGGGAAAACAAGTCTGACTCCTATTTTCATTCTGATTTTCATTGGTTTTGGTCCAAACTTGTATTTGGCCTAAGCTTCACATAGATCCAAATTTTAATTTAACTCCTATGTCAATGTCAAGTACCTGAGAGTACCAGGAGGACCCTGGCTATAATTTAACACAGTTCTTAAAGACAGGTTAAAATGCCAGCATTTGTTCTGTTAAGCCTTTGCATGTTACATATGTCCTTTGCCTTTATGCTACTACCCAGCATACTTTTTTTTTCTCCACTTTTCAAAGACTTAGTGATTTTAAGTCGGATTTGCCTCCACCCTGTAAAACATTGTAGTCATAGAATAACTTAAGAATTAGTGTCTCTGATATAATCAGTAATTTCAAACTGAAAATGTTCTAGGGTTGGAGCCATGGTTTTGTCTCATACTGTAGCCAAGGAAATGTAAATAATTCAAAGAACTTTCTTTGAATTACAGATCATAATATTGTAAGCAAATCAGACTTATGTGGCTTTACTACAGACAAATTAAAGGCATTTACATAGGCATAATTACCTAATTATGTAAACATAACAACTTACTATTAATACTTGTTCACTAAGCTGTTCTAAGTCTGTTTTCAAGGAATGAGAACTCTAATGTAGGTTCCTCAGGCAGTGTTAACACACCACATCTTTAAGTGGTAGCTTAGTGAAAGAAAACTACACAGCCTTTTAGCACCTTCTTCACCCAGGCTATCCTTATCAGAAATTCCTAAAATTCTGGGAAATTAAAATTAGACCCTCGGAAAAGCAGTTTTCATTAACATTTTAATAAGCTTACATTAAACTCTTTCACATACTATTTTGCACGAGTCTTCCTCCCCCCCCCCATACAAAAAACAAAACACTGATTATAACTGCTTCTGACTTAAAGGAAGATATTTGTTTTATTCTTTAAAATATAATCTTAGGACTATTTTGTCTTAAACTATTTTGAGATTCTTTGACTATTTCTACAGAAAGACTTCGTAAAAGAGAATTTGCATGAAAGTATTTGTTTTAGGAATAAGAGCATATGTCCAAGGATGTCTTAAATAAGGATAGATACGCTATACTTCGTTACCAAGAATGGTAGGATTGGATAAAAATACTAATGTACTTTTGAAATTCTGGGATAATGTATTGAAATTTGAACTCTTCCAGAGTTCTGTGAGAAGAAAGCAACGTGATATATGAAGAAAAATTAAAAACATGATTAGCATAAAAAACAGACAATAATGGTGGTATTAATGTAAATGTAAGGTAATGGTGTTACTGAATAAAGGCATTGGGAATGGTGTGAAGAGTGGAACAGTTATTTGAGATTTTGCTTTGATCAGTGGAGTTTTCATCACCAAGTAATTAATTTAAAAGGGATTGAATATTGAGGCATGTTTACAATACAAAACTTGCACCTTTTGATCTTTCTTAAATTATTTTGGTACTCAATTTAAGATTAACTGCTCTCTCTCCCATTAAAGAGAACTCTTGCCTTCTTTTGTGCCCCTACTATACCCTGTATATGCCTTTATTAAAGTATTTTTTCATTTGATTGTGTTTTTATGTTCATATAGTTATTCTGCTTACATTAGGATAAATTCTTGCAGACTCTCTTAATCATCTTTTCTAAAGTCTATCATAATACCTGTTTATAGGTGCTTAGTAAATGTGAATTTAGTAAATATAAACATGGATTGTACAATTGTTATTTGAAGTTCAGAATAAAGATATACCATATTGAACCTTAAAGATATCTAATATGCATTGGAGATAAAATTAAACTCTTAGCACTTTTGATAACTTAAATTTATAATCACCTAAAATTGTTTACCAACTATTAGAAATGTTGACAAACAGCAAAATGAAAGTGATAACAAGTTATTAATCTTTTTTCAATTTTTTTTTAATTCTTTTTATCCTACAGATTGATAGGCAGCAATTTGAAGAAACAGTTCGAACTCTAAATAACCTGTATGCAGAAGCAGAGAAGCTTGGGGGCCAGTCATATCTTGAAGGCTGTTTAGCTTGTTTAACGGCATATACCATCTTCTTATGCATGGAAACTCATTATGAGAAGGTAAGGCTACATTTGTTTTCACAAAATGTCTTTAAAAATCATAATGACAATTGTTACACAAACTTAAAGGAACTATAATAATTCATGCTTTGTTGTTATATCCAGAGTATGTAGAGTCAGAAGCAGGTCATAATCAATCTGTCAACTTAATATCACTTCATATTGGCTGCATATAAGAACAATGTAGAAATCTCTAGTCTCAAAACTGTTAGTGGACAGACTGAGGGGTAACCCAGGGTACCCCCAAATTTGTCATATGCTGCATGAAGACAAAGTATACTCTTAGTATGTAAGACCTTTGACAGAAAAGAAATAGAATTGTGTGCATAAAGATGGAGTAAAGAAAAAGACTATAATTTCCCAATAAAGTACCCCAAAGCTTGCCACAAGTTTAGAGTACCTTCTGCGGGACTATGGAAGAAATAAAAAGGACCAGACCAAAGGAAAAAAATCAAAGTACAAATCAAGATAGAAATTGCTACCACTTTAGCCTTCCCATAGAGCTCTCACTCACATCGCTTCCAAGTATCTCTGCATGTCTCAACTCCATGTATCCTTCTTCCATGTTTCTCAAATTCCTAATACAAGTCCAAAACTGAGAATAAAGCCCTTCTTCACATGTCTCTCTGCTCCACATTTCTTCCCCAGGTCCTCTCTAACTTCCTCTCCCTGCTCAGCTCTACCCTTCATTGGGTGGGGCCAGAGAACATAGAATCTCCTCTGTTTACAGAGTACTCTTCTTTAGTACTTCTACCCTAAAGAAATACTGTTTTCTGACTGGTTTAGTTTTCTGACAGTTCTTTTTTTTTTTTTTTTTTTTTTTTTTTTTTTTTTTTTTTTTTTTTTTTTTTT
>PVHY01028762.1:0-14911 GCA_004024945.1 Uropsilus gracilis | reverse complement strand
CGGCGATGCTGCCCCGACAGTCCCCGAGGCAACAGGAACCCAACAGAAACGCGCACCCGACGCTGTCGGCGAGAGGCGCAGCCGGATGCGTTTTCAAGCTCTCGGGTCAAAGCGCACGGACCGACCCTGCGGCCCCCAGCACCGCCCCGCGCTGCGCCTGAGGAGGGCCGACCTTCCCGGGAGGCCAGCACCCACCGTCAGGCTGAAACGACGCGCGACGATGGCGCCTGGCTCCCGACGCGCCCAGCTCGCCGAGCGACTGCTGCTTGGCGGAGTCTGGCTCCAAAGTGAGTCAGGTCGGGCCATACACTGAAGGCTAGAACACGAGGAGGAGGAGGAGGAGACACGCCCCGCACGCCGCGCACAGCCGCCCAGACCAGGACGCGGCCAGCCAGGGGCGGCCGCAGGAGGGACCCGGCACCGCCAGGAGCTGCTCGGGGGTTTCAAACATCAAGGACAGCGCCCAAGCGCCCACCCTGCCCCGGCTCCGCCGGCCCGGGCGATGGAAAACCTCTCCGAAGCAATCAGGCTCCGAAAGCCAGCGCGCCACCTTCCAAGCCCCTTCCCTCAGCAGACACAGCCTCTGCCGCCACAGTCACATCCCGCGGCAGGCCTGGGGGAGGAGCCAGGGCCCCCTCCACTCCCCTCAGCCGCGCCAAACACCTGGGGCCCGGCAGGCGGCGCCCACCTGCCCTTTGGCCACGCTCTGCTGTATCTCCGTGACTCGCATCTCTTAACCACGGGGCCCAAAGCTGGACTCAAGGGGCAATCAGCCGCTGCAGAGGCCAGAGCACCCGCTACATCCATGACCCTGGGCACCGCATTCATTTGAAAGTGGCCCAGCTCAGGCTGACTCGTTTGTGGTCACCCGTGACGGCGGCCTCCCCCGCTCTGCACTTGTACCAGCCCGGGCTTGTCCAGCCTGCACGAACACGGCCACTTTTCTCCTCCACACGCCACCTTGGACCCAACGCACCAAGTTTCGGAGTTTTCACAGATCCCTCTCCTCACTTGCCGCAGCACTTCGCGGAAACGTCCGCGCCTGCGGTTTACAGTAAGTACCGTCGGTGCCTTAAAAGCAAAGCCCGGGGAAGCACGTCGCGGTCGGCAGAGCCCCGCGATTTGCCACAGCCACAGCCGACGGGACCGAGGGAGGACAAGACCGTCCCGATGGCGCCGGGAACCTACCTCCAGGGGGTGGTCACTCTTTACCAGGGCGAGACGTGCCCTCTGCAGGGAACCGTCCATCAGCTTGTGAAGTCTCAAAATTAACTTTCTCAGCCCCATCTGCTTCAGTGCTTTGTCTACAAACGGCCTATAAATAGAGGTCAGACAGTGTCCGCCCAAGCCTGCTTCCGAGCTGCAGTCCGGCGCGCCCCAGCTGCCAGGCTCGTCCTCGGGCTCAGGCCTCTCCAGCTTCTGAGACCCGCAGTCCCGCAGCCGGAAGTTGAAGCCGCTGTCCCCGGGCTGCCCAGCCTCCGGCGCCCGCAGCTCGGCGGTCTGCTCCTCCTCGCTCTCCTCCGAGCTGCTCCCCAGCTCCCGCAGCTCCCCCTCCGTGTCGTCACACTCGCCGTGGGGGTCGCTGCCTTTGGACGGCCGGGGAGAAGGGATTTCAAACACTGGCCAGCCAATGTCGGAGAGATTCTTGATGCCCAGAACAGTGCCCATGATCCTTAGTTTCTGGTTTAGGTCTTTCGTGATGTTCAGCCACAGACAGAGCGCCTGCACCCTGTCCTGGAAGTCTTTGGCAGCGTACTTCTCGTAGTCCTTCTGAAGAGCGTGCAACGACGGGTAAAGTGCTTCTATGTATTCCAGCAGCTCCATGATCCGCTTCACCTGCTTGAACGACACCCTCTGGCGATGGAGATGCTCATGGTAGGTGGCGTGACCCAGGCCCCGGGCTCCGGGAGGGGCCCTGCACGGCCCTTCTCCTGAAGTACCGTTGACACTCGCTCCGTTCCGAGCAAAGGCAAAGCTCCCGTAGTTAACCTTGAAG
This sequence comes from Uropsilus gracilis, assembly GCA_004024945.1. NCBI lineage: Eukaryota > Metazoa > Chordata > Mammalia > Eulipotyphla > Talpidae > Uropsilus > Uropsilus gracilis. Next base: position 12,915 of record PVHY01028762.1, on the reverse strand, counting down.
GTGAGGATCTCGTTGATGATGTCTGGGATGGCCTGACGGGCTGTGTACAGAAAGAGGTCCTGGTCATTGATGGTGCGCCCCGCGTGCCAGGCCTGCAGCTCCAGCCAGATGAGCTCGTGAGAGCGGCTCAACCAGAAGGCGGACGTGTTGTCCTGTCCCCTCTGCTCCCTGTCCTTCTTCTTCGAGACTGAGGTAAGCTTGAGCAGAAGCCGCAAGGTCTCGAAGAACTTCAGGCGGTCCGCCGGACAGTCGGTGCGCGAGGTCTGGCGCGCCGCCCTGGGGATGGGCATGGGCATGGGCACCGACACCGGCAGCTTAGTGTTGCTGCAGCCGAGGCTGAGGTAAGGCTTGTGGAGATCCACGTCTGGAATCGACTTTTTGGGCAAAGACCCACCAACTGAGTCCAACATGAACGAGCACTGCGCGTTTTTTTTATGGTCACGCTCGGTTGTCCTGAGAGCTGCGCGGATCTTCTTCTCCTGCTTGTAGCTGTACTCTTCCACGCTCTCCACGGCTTTTCCAGTGTCTTTATGTGGAGGCTGGTTTGGTGTGCTCATTTTTTCTGTGGGAAAATATAAGCAGAACATCATTCTCAAGTATGGAGCTACTTTCAGTATCTTAAATCAGAAGTGCGTACCTTTTCAAGTCGTTTACTGGAGAAGAAATACCATGAGCTAAAGATTTCAAGGAGACGTACAACATTTCTCCCTAAAGGCTAGGAACATTTTACCTCTTTTCCTGTTCCTGCACTTGCTACGTTCTCTCCTGCGCTCCACGATGAGCCTGCAGGGAGCTGTCTCTGTGCCGCGAGGCACCGTGAGCCAGTGTGCCGTCTCCACAGCTCACCTCCCTTCAACCTCAGCCCAGGGTGTTGGACAGAACCAGGTGCAGCAAAATCACCCAGTTTCTGCTTTTCCCAGAAACTAACGTGTGGGGTTTGAAAAAACTGATGCTTTCTGGACCACTTTCCTTATTTATAAAATGGAATATTTGAAGGAAGCTTCTTAAGGTGCATCAAGATTATTCTCACAGAAAAATGAAAGACAGATGATGAACAAAAACGTTAATCTTAATTTACTCTAGTCCTTGATTCCCTCCTTGCCACAAACAGTGCTTTAATTTGAACAGAACCGAAGATATGCAGACTAATCTGACATGCAGAATAACGTGTTTGTCTTTTACACTAGCACCAAAAAAATCATTCAAAATTAATGCAAAAAAGTAAACATCACTTTTTCTTCCAACAAGTCCAAAAAGTTCTATTAATTTAATTCCCAAAGTCTGAAACACGCACACACACACTTTCCTGAGTGGCAGGGCTAATACGATCAACCCCTCTGTCTCAGCGAAACCTCTTAAAACTTGTAACACAGCCCATTCAAGAAAGGTCTTGTAATTAGCTACTAATGCTTATCAGCCCTTATACACAACAATTTGTCCAGATCAGCCCTTTGCTGGTGAAATGCTGTGTTTTTATACCTTTATTAACACAGCACACACACACACACACACACACACACCACGCACTTTTACTTAGTGAAACATTTTGAAAGCAAAGCTGACAAGTGCTCCCACTACGTCACAGCTTTCAAGACATCAGATCACACAGTACTTCGCTCCTATGAGACTAAACGACAAACACTGCGTGAGATTAGAGGTGAAGGTGAGTGCAGCACTTGCCTTCCCAGCTGACGTGTCCCTGGCTCACAACACGCTCCACGTGGGAGTGCAGCATCGCACTCCATGCATCTACTGTCAACTCAGCAGCAAGCTCCAGCCTGCCAGCCACTGCCACGCTGACCTCCTCTACCAGGCCCTCTTACACTACCAGACCTCCTCTTACACCACCTTCCTCTTCTACTCTGGTTTCATTGTCCAGTCTAAGCACGTTTCCTTGTGTTCCGTTCGCCCGCTTGCTTTGTTTCTTTATCTTCCACAGGAGGGAAACCATCAGGTACTTGTCTTTCTCACTTCATTTGATCACTTCAACTCCATCCGTTGTCACAAAAGGCAAAATACATAATGAACACAGTGGCGCGTTGGTGGTATAGTGGTGAGCATAGCTGCCTTCCATAATGAACACAGCAACAGTGCAAACAGACGCTTCTCTGAAAACGTACAAACGCTCACGAGTCAAGTGAAAAAAAGGCTAACATCACTATTACTAGGGACATACAATTCAAAGCCACCATGAAATATCACCTCTTATCTGTGGGATTCCCAATGAGACAAGAAACAAGTGCAGGCAAAGAGGTGGAGAAAAAGGAACCTTTACCCGCCGCTGTGGGCATGAATGCCAACTGGGCCAGCCCTAGGAAAACAGCATGGAAGCTCCTCAAATAACTGAATCGAGAACTATCACATGAGCAGAAATTCCTTGCCCAGCAGCCATCCAAAGCCTGAAAACACAGACTGGAAAAGCTGTACCCCAGCCCGTGTTCCCAACAGCACCAGTCCCAACAGCCGAGACAGAAAACCACCTGGGTGCTCACTGAGGCTGGCCGGATGGGGCAAGGCAGCCCGCGCACCCTGAGGACACGAGCCAGTGGCTGGCCGGCTCCACCTTCACACGCTGTGCACAGCCACGTGGAAATGGTGCAGGCAGCTAACGCGGGTGTGGCGCTCTGGCTAGAACTCCACAAGTACTGATGGAGAAAGCTCGAGTATCTATAGGTATCTCTAATTAATGGGAAATTACACAGACTTTAGAAATTAATGCAGCATTACTGTTAACAGCCAGAAAATAACGTTCTACGATCTGCAATTTGAATAGTGAACAGTAAAGAATCATGAATTTGCACATATCTTATAAATGTTCTTCTAACCCATGATTTAAAGGAAAACAAATGGTTTTCCTTATGAGAATGGTTAACTGGGAGCAGCTGGGGTGACTTTACCCCTGAAGACTACGCTGCGGGCCTTCCATAGGCCTAATCCTTATTCCAACAATCAAAAGAACTTAAAAGAGAAAATGCCACAGTCCTACTTTTTTGTATAAACAGCATCAAATTTTAGCAAACTAAACAAACCAGCAAATTACATGATGTTTAGAAATGCTGTGTTCACACAAAGTGGTGATCTACTATTTGCTTTTCTAAATTTTTTTTTTTTTTGAGACTAGGTCTCACTATTTTTGCTTGTGGAACGGCAGGCTCACGTTGCCCAGAGTACCACGGACTCAAGCGATCCCCAGTCTCACCTTCCCAGGTAGCTGGGATTACAGGTGTGCGCCACCACACCCAGCTATATTTTTTTGGAAATAGGTCTCGCTACGTGCCCCCAGCAGGACTCGAACCACGATCCTTGGCCCCAGCTGTGGATTCCTAGGCTGCCGCTTACAGGCATGCGCCACTGTGCCTGGCTTGTTTTTTTTAAAAATATTTTTATTGATTGCACATATACATATATACACACATACATATTATATCACTGCCTGATTTACTACTTGTACCTACACTGTACATTAAAAAAAGGTAAACTGAGAAGGAGCAAAATGGGACAAGGAAGTTATTTTCTTCCAAAACAAGAAACCAAGTTGGTTCTGACAAAATATGCAAAATGGGAACTGATAAATCTTAGTTTCAATTTGAAATATTTAAAACAGACTTCAACTCAGTCTACAAATGCCAGTCTGTATCATCAGAGACTATTTCTTTACTGAGGTAACGCTGGCTGACAACACTGTGTGTGATTCAGAAGCACAAGATCATACCTCCTCAGACGCATATCTCTACACCACACGCACCATCAAGGAACTCCCCATAACCCCTTGTGTCTCCTCCGTCTTTGCTCCCCCTGCCCCGCCCCCACCCCACCTTGCCTTGTAGTCTCAGTTTCACATTTCTTAAATAACACGTATATGGGACAGAAGAAACACGAGAGTATTTTCTAGCAATCGGTAGCCAGGCCTCATAAGGGATGTTAGTTAAAGGGAGTCTGAAAAGAATCCAGGTATTGGGAGAAAAAAGGTCGATAAGCTGAAGACACAGTAATTTCTCCAAGCACTTTATTTTCTGTTTTCACCTACTCTCACACTGAGGAGTATAAATCGAAATTATCTGAAAACAGCTCCACAGAAATAGTCCATTGTAACTTCAGTAAGACTAATGCGACATCCAGGTTCTTCCACAACCACGTTCAAATTCCAGACCCTGACTCCAATGAGGAAGTGTTGCTCAGTACACAGATGTTGCTCTGCATGCAAATGTGAGGAAATCGCTAGAGCAATGACTGGAGACTGTCAAACAGCAATCTGAAGGGGCTCAGAAATCTAGGTGAAGATCCCCAGATTTCAGTCACATTATGCATCACTCAGGTTCCTGCTGAAATGCAGATCCTGGGGCCCGCTCCACTGTCTCTGACTCAACCTGGCTCAAATGGCTCTGGGAGACACTGCTATAGTATGCAGCCCCCTCTTTTTCAAGGTAAGGGCTCACCAGTTTGTCATCGTTGTCACCACAGAACACGGAGACAGACGCTCGATGGCAGGACAGGAGGTCTGGTCTATCTGTGCCTTCACGCCACCACACTGTGGGTCAGAGGCGCGCTGGCAGCAGCGTGTGACCGACAAACGCTAGCAAGACAGAGAGGGCCCTGAATGACAGGTCACGGCGAGCTACTGACCTATAAAGGTCTTCAGACAGGCCAGGAAGAAAGGCGCCGGCTCAAGCAAGAGCGGCAAGGATGGCCAGAGAAGTGGAGCGTGAAAAGACAGGCAGGCAGAGACGTGCCTGGCTGAACAGTGAGTCTGGCTCCGGGTGGCGAGGGATAGAAACCAGGACCCGGGAGTCAGGCTGAGCTTGGACGGGTGCACCGAACTACCGCTTGGACGGGCGCACCGAACTACCGGCTGAGCGCACTCCATGGACGGGGTGGTTCGAGCACCACACGGGTTGAGTCCGACCCGCAACCGTTTGAACAGCGCAAAGACGGAGGAGGCTGCCCCAGCCTGTCAGAGGACGTCTACCTGCCCCCCCTTGTTCATTATTCTGGGTACGAGAGAAGCTGCCTGGCTTCCGCTCCGCCGCAGCTCTCTGAGAGGAGACTGTTCACTTCATGAAAAGCCCAAGTTTGTTTGTTATCAACTACATCGCTTCCCGTAATCACCACTGACAGCAGCCATTTACCATCATCTAGACGCGTGGTGATGTCTCCGCTACATTTCATGGCTGACGGGAGGGGAGCCCCGCCTGGTCAGTGAGTACCTGAGCCCCGCGGGCAGCCTGCCATCTCAGGACGCCCGCCCTGCGGTGACCTTCCTAGGTCAGAAGGAGCTGCCCAGGCCTACCCGGAGAGCGCGGCATCGCTACTGCGCTTACCACAGCGTTTAAAGGCTGAAGTCAATGCATTTTTGGGAAGTTAGTATCTTGAAAGCAAGAAAGCTTTTCATGTTGCCAGGGGAACCACATTAGGAAATGCAGAAACTGTATGAAACACAGTTTTCTACACATCTCACGGGCAGTCATTTTACATGCCCCCGACACTGCAGGGAGCGTGACCTCATCTTCACCCCATCTCCCCGGTCCTGTCGCGTCCGACGGCTCTCATCTCAGACACCGTGATGACAGACGCCGCTCTGCCAGTCTGTCCAGCATGCTTGCGTGTTCCGGCGGGAAACTACCACCAAGGAGAGACACGGGGAGCCTGTCTGCAGGGGCGCCTGGGTACACGTGCAGGCCAGGCGTTCTCGGCGGCGCCCCCCAAGTGTGCACAGGCCTGGATGGGATGGTGTCACAGGCTCCCTCCCTGAGGGATGGAGACAGTGCGTGCTCCCACCGGCCTTGGAGTCTGAGAAGCTGCTACGGCCCCTTAGCTGTGCAGGCTACTGCCACTGGCGTATAAGGGCTAAGTCTGGATTTTGTCCAGGTTCCAGGCAGAGAGCTCTTACCTCACAGGATTTCCTGTCAGTCTTCTGCTATTCCTAAGAAACCCCTTTCAACCAGTTCCGAGTTAACACTAAGGGGAGCAGTCTCGTCCCCGCCCACCCAACCGAGCAGGTTCGGGATGAGGCTGGGACGCAAAGCGAGGCACACGGGAACGGCTCCCTGCGGAGGGAACGGAAACCCCCATCGGCCCCCAGCGCCCTGCCCGTCGTTCCTCTTCCACCCGGCGGCTCCTGGTGAACTGATAAACCCAGTGAGTGGAGTTCTGCGCAGCCCTAGCAGATCACGGTGCCTGGAAGGGCTCACGGGACCTTTTGGTTGACCAGAAGGTGGCATGGGATGGACCTTCCAGCTATACAGAAATACATATAAAACACTGCCTGGCTGGCTACCCCGAGCCTAGGCTACTCCACACACCTGAGGACCTCCATCCATAACAGCCCCACAGGGCTACCACTGCCCCCACCCTCCTCGGCTACGCATTGTGCCCGGACAATCCCGTCTCCACCCCAACAGCGCTGCTGCTGCAGGGGTGTGAGTCTCCGGCTGACACAGCTCAGGGGACGCTCTCAGTCCTGTTCCTCTGCGTGAGGAAGAGGGCCTGGAGGGCCCGGAGATACGCCATGCACACTAGATGCAGACGCCTCAGGTGTGGCGCTGGGTGCAGGCAAGAGCAGCCGCTCGGGAGAGAGCGAGCAGGCCGTGAGCCTCCTGGGCTGGCGCCATGTGCAGCCCCCCTCGCAGCTGGTGCAGCAGCAGATGTGCTGCGGTGCCACCACCTAGGCGCCAAGTCTGGAGGCACCGAGGCGTCTTAACTTCCACCTCGCTCCCCTGAGACACCAGCTCTGAGGGAAGTGAGCCGCCAGGTCGACACCAGGGGACTCGGGCAGCACACTGAAGAAGCCCAGACTGGGCGCCTGCAAGAAAGACAGTAGTGTCCAGCCTGCAGCCACATGTGAGGCAGGGACATCAGTGACCCCCGCAGGCCCCTGGGGGGTGGGAGAGCGGGGGGTGCAGGCAGAGCGGCCGACATCGCCACCTGTTCCAGCTGCTGTTGCGACCAGAGCTCCCAAACGGCCCACAGCGATGGAGGCGCCCAAGCTGAGCACCAGGTCCAGGAGCCACAAGCACAAAAAACGGCCGCTCTTTGATGCCACCAAGTTCTGGGGTGGTTTGTTCACAGCAAGAGATAACCAGGAAAAGGGCGGTATTATTTGTGACACTGACTGAACATATTATGAGTCCACCTCTGACCAGTTCTGACATGAACAGGATGACTCAGAGCAGCTTTCCTCATTGCAGCCAGAGAGAAACAGAACACCACACCAGCTAACGTTGCCTTGGACAGCTTCTAGAACACATCTGACCAATCTAACTAATTCTAGAAAGCTCTTGAAAACACAGAGGGACCAATGCATTATTATGAATCACACGCCAGTTTAAATTGTCAGTCTCCCTGACTCAGCCTGCAGGTCACAGCACAAATGTCACTTGTCCAGAAGTTCTCCCAGTGCCATGTCTTCCCACCTTGGGGTCTCCCCGCACTACCCACCCACCACACCAGCTCCACCACACTAGACAGTGGGCATTGCCTGTCGGCTGGGGAGAGGGGTAGGTTTATCCTTGATCTGAGTCCACATGCTGTGGGGGTCACTCAAATTCTGACTCAGTGGAAAGAACCAGGGAGAAATAAGGGAGGAGGAGAGGCAGGGCAGTGAGAGAGCAGCAAAGGGAGAAAGAGTGTATGGTGGGAAGGGAAGAAGGGAGGGGAACGGGTCGCGCTGAGGCCTGTCTGCTCTGGGCCTGTGACCTGGGGGGTGGAAATGGAGATGCCAGTTTAAAAGACATAGTCAGCGGTAGCACTGCCCATGCTGCTTTGAAAGTTAGGCCGGGAAGAAAACGAAGTAAACCGAGAAAGAACAGTCAGCGGACCAGACGACAGCCAGCGGCACTGACCGCGCAGAGCCCAGCAACGGGCAGGTTACCCGGCAGACGGAGGAAGGGAGGCCTGGAGGCCATGCATCATAGAGAAGGCGGCGGCTGCGTCAGAATCCAGGCCGCGGAGCAGCCAAGTGGGCTGTCCAGAGCCCCAAGCCCTCCCTCCCCCAGCAAACACTCATCATCAAAACGGCCCAATGGCCCACGAGCCTGCGGCGGGTGCTTCCGCCCTGTCCTCTCTCAAGAGCAAGAACGCTGGCGAGAGACAGCAGAGTTGGGAGTGAGCAGATGGCAGATGGACGCAGCCACTTTCCAGCAGACACTTGATCACAGACCCCGCACATTCTGCGCCGATGCAGCAGTGAGCTGTGTGTCCCCTGGGACGTGTGTCTCACTGGCTGCCGAGGGACTCCAGGACTCCAAGGCGACTGGCGGGGCCTTTTGGAACAAAACGGAGGGACCTTGAGGTAGTGACGCTGAGTCAGGCCAGAAGGGAAAGGCCTGGGGGCTTCCCGTGTCCGTGGACCATGAGTAGCTGAGAAGCTCAGCAAGAACCAATGAACATGGCGACTCTGACACGATGAAGTGCACTGATTCCCAGACGGAGAGGGTGGAGGGTGCGGCGGAAAGGGGCGAATGGGCCGGGGGTTGCGTGGAGGGTGAGTGAAACACAGGCACACAGGGAGGAGGCAAGATGCGACCCCCAAGTTACACAGATGTGCAGATGACGGGCAGGTTCAATAAAACAACGGCTCTCGAGCGCAGCGTCGGCCAGCACTCAGCGCCTCGGCGACAGCCGGACGCAGCTGCGACCACGGACAGAGCCGGCACGCATCACCTGTGACACAAAAGCTCCTCAATGCGGTCACTGGGCAGCGCCCAGAGCCCAACACCATGCACACCTGCAAACTGAGAGATGGCAAAGAGGGCGGCAATTCCTGTGACTAGGCTGATGGGTGTGGTTGTTTCACTGTGTCTGTCTGGTCGCCCAAATTTTCTTCAACACACACACAGTCGCTCGCAATGAGAGAAAGAGCACACTATCAAGGAGGCCGGTGTCCTGGCAACTACAAGCCCACAGGCCTCTCGGCACTCACATCACCCGAGGGCAGGGCAGAAACTGCGTGTCTCTGAGACCCCACCCCGTCCACGTGCGGAATTCTACCCTTTTGTGAACAAATGTTAGAAAGAAGCTGAGAGGAAAAGCGACCACCTCCCTTCCTCTTCGCATCTCGCTCTCGGCCCAGAGGGAGGTGGTGCTGACTTAGCGCCAGGCTGGGGCTTCTGAGCGAGTCCCTGGAAGCAGCACCTCCCAGGACAGTCCTGCCACCCCCACAAGCCCTCCGGCCGTCAAGAAGCTTGAGAACCTGGGTCTCCGGTTCTCAAGGCCATCCACGCCACAGGGCTCGTCCTGGGAGAGCGCCTGGGTACACCCACACCTGCACGTCCCACGGCCGGAGGAGTCCAAGGGCGTCGCATCTCTGACTTGAACAATTACTCAAGACAAACCCGGAGGTGGGAAGAACTGACCGGCGTCTCCATCCGCAAGCATTCCCCAAGAGAGCTAAGTGGGGATGACCCAAAAACTAACAAGCAACGGAATTCAAGTGTGAAGTAACATGACCGAAAAGCCCAGCGTGCCCAAGAGCCCCACACATCACCAGCGCACAACATGTCGCTCCCGACTCACCTTTCACGCTGGACCGAGCGGCAGGTCTCCCTACGCTGTTCCTTTGGTGCTTGGCCGACATGCGCTTCATCTGGCGGGGGGTACTGGGAGGAGAGGTGCTGTACAGGTTCTCTGCGTTCGCTTCGTCAGAGAAGTCCTCGGGGTCAGACTCGGAACGCTTGCGAGCCGCCTCTGCCGAAGGGCACTCTCGCCTGCGGAAGAACAGACACACGCTATTCAGGGCCCGTGACGCAGGTGCTCCTGCAAACGACGGCTTCTTCCAGCACTGTGTCCCGGGCAGCCACCCTGCTCCTCCAGCCACGCTCGGGAAACTTGGGGCACAGGCAGCTGACACCACAAGGGGGACAACAGCGGCTGCCCCGTCGCACACAGGACGCGGTGAGGTGTGCGGGCAGGCACGGCAGGCTCAGGGTCTGGGTTTAGAGGGTTCTTTCCCACATGGCCTAAGGGAAGTGCAAACCACCTCACAGACTGACCGGGAGAAGCTCAAGGGTCTGGGAGAGACCACGCAGACAGAACGGAGCGTGCGCCTGCGTGGTCGCACGACGGAGAGCAACGGATGGGGGCAGACGGCGCTCGGCTGGCCCTCAGAGCCGGCGTGCTGTGAACGAGGTGGGCCCACTTATCTGCGACCACCCTGCCCGTTGCTGCCCGGTGGCGGTCAGGGGCCAGGAAGTGCTGTGCACGAGGGACAAGGCGTTGGTGTTTCCTTGGCTTCAAAATATAGTTCCTCACGAGCCCCAAAGAGCACTGGAAGCACAGCCCCCCAACTCTGTCCCTAGCCGGCTCCACAGGACCGCCGCCGCTTGGTCAGCGCGCTCCTGTGGCAAGGCGGCCGCCTAGACCGCACGCTCGAAGGCGAACAGGGCACAGCCGGGAGGAAGCTCCGGGAGGCCCTCCTCAACCTGCCCGCACCCACCCGGCTCGCGGCGCGTCCCCTACGGTCCCAGCGTCTGTCTGCGCCAAACCACACCCAGGGACACAGAGCTTTCTTCCTGGGAGCTGATATGCTGATCTGAAATGAGCTGTTTTTAAAACGAGGGAAAGCGAAACCTCAGAAGACAAACTCCTTCAAGAAACGAGCTGCTGCGGACACACAGGCCGACACCACTGGCACCAGCCCGGTGTCCCCTGACAGGCGACAACGACTCTTTAAAGTCAGGGCCGCCCGCGCTGGACGCTGGGGAGCAGGTCACTCACGTGCACGCGGTCATGCACGCCGGCGCCTCGAAGGCCACGCAAACACAGCGTGAGCGAAGGCCGGGGTCTGGCGGACACGTTCCCCTCGACTGCGCTGATCAAGTCTTGGGTCACTTCAAAGTGACGTCAGGTTAACCTGAAACCCTCCACGTCCGTGTCCTCGACACTCGCACCAACAGCTCGATTCTGTGGATGCGAGGACAAGGCTCTGGCCGCGGAGGTGACGTCCCTCTGGCCGAGCGCGGCCAGCTCTGGCTCTGGGGGGACAGGCCGGTCGCGGGCTGGAGGCGCTGGGGTCCCGCTCAGCGCTCAGCGGGGCATGCACCTGCAGGCTCAGGGCGAGAGAGCCGCCGGCGGGAGGACGGGGTCCAGCCACAGGCGCCCAGGGGCCGGGAAGCAGGGGCCTCGTGCAGGCCAGGGCTTGGGCGGCACCGCGCCCATCGGCCCCCAAGTACAGGCGCACCACTTGGTTCCCCGCCCCACGCCTGTGCTTGGGGGCCGACTTCAACCCCATCGCTTTGGCGGAGCGTCCCCACTAAGACGGGCCGGCGATGCGGAGGACCCGCGCATTTGAGCGCTTCCCCCCCCCCGTGTCTCCAGCGCAGCGGTCAAAACCATGCCGCGTTTCTCCACGACACATCCTGCCCCCGGACGGTGACCGCCAGAAAGCCAGGCAGCACAGGGACAGCAGGGCCGCGGGTCAAGCAGAAACACGGAGTCTGACAGGGGGGCGCCAGCCAGGCCCGTGAGAGCGCTGCCGCCAGCGCCCTGTGCAGGGCCCACTACTGGCTCCCAAACACTTCAGAAAATCAGGTACGAAAGCTTTTTAGAAATCAGAAGCAGTAACTGTGGAAAGTGCTCCATGGAAAATACTAACCTCCAAGCTGTTGATCTGCTTCTCCTGGAAACGCCCCTGGCTTTCTTGAGATAAGAAAGCACTTATCTTAACAAGAGTAATGTCTGTGCAGAAACTTAATTTGCGGAAAGATTTTTGTGTTCTACTAGTCTATTCTCCAAATAAACGCGAAATAATTCCCTGCAAAATGTCCAGGAAAGTCGAAGATCTCTTGTTTTCAGATTCACAACGATTAGGAAACAAGAAGTCATACATTTTGGTCTCTGTATCTCCACATGGACACAGTAAACAGTGACACTTCAAAGTAGTTGTAAATTATTTAATTCTTCTAACAAAGAATTAAAATAAGCTAGAACAATGCATTTCGTCCCTCCTTATTCCTTTTCTCCACAGAAAATAAGGCAGGAAAATGCCTTGTGGTGCCACCAGCCATGACACTTAGAAATGATTTCTAGATCAGGTATTAAAAAACGGTAAGGCTTATGCATTTAAGACTTTCTTAGGATTCACACTTAGGATTCAGTCAAGATGGCTGTCATATTTCTTGGAAACATTACATTCAATCAAATAACTTAGTAACTTACATCTTACATTACTAAGTAACATCTTAGTTACAACTTAGAACAAAAATCCAGCATTATCTACAGGATTGTTTTTACAAAGGTCTAGCACCTAACATAGAAAGCTCACCATTTCTACCATTCCATCAAAACTCAACAAAGCAGGAGGAAAATCAACATGATCCAAAGCAGGAGGAAAATCAACAGAAACAAATAAATGACCCGAGTGGAACTTACAGGGATGAGGTCAAAATACTCTGAATGGAATTTAATGCAGATTAGACATAAGAGAAGAAAGGATCAGTGAACCTGAAGACCTAACAATAGAAATTATCTAAAATTAATCAGGGACACTGGACTGTCACACCAACTTTAGTGCTGACTCAGCACCGAATTACACCTACATCACCAGGGGGCTGGAAGCCAAAACTCTGGTTCAGATATGCCTTCAGCGAGAGCAGCATCACCTCTCAGCGAGAGCAGCATCACCTCCCTCTATCTTTTCCACAGGGCGTGGAAGACCACAGAATGTGGCAGCAACTTCACAGCAGAGCTGCAAACCAAGAGAAGGGAGACGAGCCGGACCAACCATCCGATGATGTCCGTTCCCATGAAGAAGCTTCTCTCTGGACAATGGCTGTGGGCCAGGGTCCCTAAGTCAGAGGCTGGAACCCCAAGGGATGAAGCAGCAAAATGCAATGGAACACAGAAGGGAGAAGACAAACAGCGAGGGGGGGGGGCAGACTCTGGTAGATGGCAACCGAGCTTGGACGGGCTGCCTGAGGCAAA
>PVHY01028761.1:0-14932 GCA_004024945.1 Uropsilus gracilis | reverse complement strand
CCTCAGCTTCCCAGGTAGCTGGGATGACAGGTGCGCACCACCACGCCCAGCTATTTGTTTTGGAACTAGGTCTCGCTACGGGCCCCAAGCGGGACTCGAACTGCGATCCCTAGCCCCGGCCACTTCATAGGCTGAAGCTTACAAGCACGAGCCACTGTGCCCAGCCAAATTTGTCATTTTTAATTGATGAGTAATATTCCACATTTTTTTCATTCCGTCATCTGTTTTGGGGCATTTAGGTTGCTTCCATGTCCTTGCAATTATAAATTGTGCTGCAGTAAACATCCGAGCACAGGTGTCCCTTTGTACCCACATATAGAAAAATATGGACCGCTTCACGAATTTGTGTGTCATCCTTGCACAGGGGCCATGCTAATCTTCTCTGTATCGTTCCAATTTTAGTATATGTGCTGCCGAAGCGAGCACAGGATACAAAAATCTAATGCTATCAACCAAACTGGCCTACTTAACATGTATAAAGCACAACACCCAACTGTCACAGAACATATATTCTTTTCAAATGTACACTGATTGCTCAACAAGATAAATATATGCTGAACTATAAATTTCCAAAACGTTGAAATTTCCAAAACACTGAAATTTCCAAAACATTGAAATTTAACAAAATATGTTCTCTAATTACAACAGAATAAATTAGAAATTAATAACAGTATATAAGTAAGTTCCCTTTTTCTAATTCTACCCAGAATTTTTCTGCACAGAGAGAGTTTCCTAATTTCCACAAAGGTACTGGATAAGCCCAACATATTAATTAAAACTAAAGAATTAATATAACTTGTGAATTATTCTTACCAACAAATAAAGTGAATCCTCATCTAATAAGGCTTTAAATATAACTAATCATTTAGAGGAAATACAGAGGAACATATTCACAGGTAAAAGCAGCAGAATTCAGACTAATAACTCTTCAGGTCAAACTTTCCAGTGAGGCCGGGCATGATGGCGCATGCCTGTAACAGCAGCCTAGGGAGCCGCAGTCAGGGCCAGGGATGGCGGTTTGAGTACCGCCCGGGGCACATAGCAAGCCCTAGTTCCAAAAAAATATAACTGGGCGTGGTAGCACACGCCTGTAATCCCAGCAACCTAGGAAGCTGAGGCTGGGGATTACTTGAGTCTGTGGTACCCCGGGCAACGTGAGCCTGCGGTTTCACGGGCAAAAATAGCAAGACCTAGTCTCAAAAAAAAAAAAAAAAAAAAACTTCCCAGTAATATCAGTAAATAAGAAATAAAAAGCAGGAGAGGAGAGAAAAAGAAAGAACTTAAGTAACTGTGACAAAATAATGCCTTTCATTTATCAGAACATGCTCTGTTCATCTCATGTATGTTTAAATTTTTAAAAGTAGTCTTTCCTCCACCAGGAAGAACTGAACCCATTGCCAACAGTCACTTGACTGACCTTAGAAACAGGTACTTAAATTTCAGAGAACAGCTAGACTGAATCACTCAGTTAAACTAATCCCAAATTCCCAACCCTCAGAAACTATGTAAAACAATAAATGTTTGTTGCTTAAGGCTTCTACATTCTGGGGTGATTTATTATACATCAATAGATAACTAATACAAATAAGTAATAATAATGCTAAATAATACCTGATGCTCTCATTTAAAGATATAATTGTTCAAATCTTTCATAGCATGTCAAAAAATTCTGTTTTAATTCCATTTCTGTTTATCATCCATGACCAAAGTTACAGAGCCTGTAAGAGCAAAGAATTTTAAATAAATTTGTTTTTTATCCAATATTCTATAATCTTTTGTTCATTTTGTTCATATTTCAAATCAAAAAAGGACTAAAATGATCTGTATAGGCTAAAATTTAAACCAAATAAACCCAAAATAACTTAGACAATTCATAGGGCTCACGGTCAACAAAAATAACTAAGGATACAACAAAAGCAATTCCTAATTAAAAATAAATATTTTATAATCTTCTAATAAAATACTATATATTTTACCAAAATGACATGATCTTCCCTAACTGGTTAATTTCTACTAAGCAGAAATGTCTTCAGTAAGCTATACTGAATATACTTCCAAAAGCACAAATTACCTTTCCTTGAACACAGACTATAAGAAAATATCAAAAAGGGAAAGAGAAACTAAATGAAATCTCCCCTAAAAACTTAGTGGCCTATATACAAAATTTGCCTCATTTTAAACTTAAAACATTCAAGCATAATTCTGTGTTCCCTCTGCTGAACAAAAGAAAAATCATATAAATGTATATTATACAGAAATAAGTAAATAACAAAATAATTGATAAAAAAGTAAAATATAAATAACTGGTTAAACTTCATTATAATCATTGTAATTACAACTAATCATGCCTCCTCAAAGACTTTGTTTAACCACATTGCGTATTATCCATTACGTTTAATCTCTGAGAAATTAAAGGGAATACACTCATCGTAAGACAGGACTTTTCCTCCCAAAGTGCTTTAATGGAACCACCTTTATTTGATTATAAATTCATGACAAGAAACATTGACCACTATCTGCCCTTATTCTTGAAAAGACACCAATTCAACCTCCCTTCCCCCCCACAAAACAGACATTCTAGCTTCAGACATCCTGTGCTCTAATTGTAGCAGGGCCCATTTTGAGCAGCCTTAGTTTCCTGCCTGTGAAATGATACTAGTATCTACTTCATGAGGTTATTGTGGGAATGAAGTGAGATAATTGATGGTAAAGTGCTCAGAACAGTCCTTGGCACATAACCTGCACTCAATAAATGCCAGTCGTGATCCTATCTCCAAAATTAACTGCCTGCAGTCTGAATTTGCTCCATTTTAATGCTAAGGCTCTAACACGCTACACTGGCACAAGTGGGCATACAGAAAAGGTTTTCAAATTAATTCACACGATAAATCGACGTCATATATACTCATATCTCGGTCATACAATTTTATTTCCACAGCACTTTCGCTCTTTTCAGTGAAAACACTTCGCGAGGAATTGAACACTTCAATCCCTACACACACACACACACACACACACACACACACACACACGCTTTTGGCCAGTGATAAGTCTGGAGTCCAGTTTCATGGCCTAGAAATACAGTTGAAATTCTCACAGAGACTGGAAGGGGAACCTGACAAACCTCTGTACCACATCTGGCCACCGGCAGACGAAAGCAGGCCAGACTCTCTCCGGGATAGAGGCTACAGCCGCTTTTCAGAAACAAATTTCCCTTTTTCTCCCCCGAGGTTGAAACTAACCAGGACCCTCTCTTAGGACTGGAGGTAAAGCTTTCCCGACTCTCCTCCCAACCTGCGCGTCCATCCCCAAGGAATGCTCTGTCGCCCGACTCACAGAGTATGTCCGCAGACGTTCACCATCAACTTCAACGAAGGATTCCGATATTTGGTGGTCTTACACCGGGGACAGCCCTGATCGTCCATGGCGCCTTCTTTTCCAGGAACGTAACCGATGACTGCTCCAAATCCCAGCCACAAGCACACCAAGCCCCCTCAGACCCGACGCCAAGCGGCTTCCTACCAACAGGCACTAGGCAGGGAGGGTCCTTCGCGTATGAGCACCGCCCGGGAACACAGAACTCTAGCACAAAGGTTCCGGTAGCGAGTTCGTTGGTCCTGTCGCTGGGACTTGGTCTAGGCGTCCACAGATCAAGTAAAGGCTAGTGGGGAGGACTTTTGAAAGGCAAATTTTACACAAAGTTTCCTCCCTGTGCGCCTCGCTGCATTTTCAAAGGACGGTGTCACAATTGGGAACACAAATTCTAACCACGTTAGGTCTGGAAATATCACATAATTTTCCAAGATTTTTACCTTGTGTACATATTCAATAATTCAAGCTAGTATTTTCTTTTGAACAATTTGATTAGCCTGTACTTCATACTTCTTTATATCTGCACAGTCATGCAAGCTCAGAAAATACTATGCAGTCACAGATGTAAAATTTGGAAACGTTATCTAAAAGTCTCTGCACCAACCCTAAATATTACCAACTCTTACTAAATATCACAATATTTCTACAAATAATATTTGGAGTCTGCTCTGGATACAACAGCTGTCAAAACTGTCAAGCATGTTTAAAAGTGTCACCTGCTTTAATATCTTTTACTTCTCCACCCGCCCATCCCCCACAAAGACACTTTCCCAAGATACAGAGGGGACAGGATGTCACACAGGAATGCACAGTTATTTCAGGATTTCTAAAATGTGAGAGCCCGACTCTTTGAAAAAAATTAAGCCACACTCAAGGCTGCAAAATTAGGTATGTAAAAATATATTTAAGCTATATAAATATTAAATATGGTATAAACTATCTATACTATATTTAAGCTCTCAGAGAGCTAAATTTAAGTTCTCTGAGATAATAAAATCCTCCCACTGCAAGGGACACAGGTATTCATCCCCATAACAATGATTAATTGATATTATTGAATAAGTACATGAAGAATGATCATCAAACAACAGTGTAATGTGAGAAAAATTTATACCAAGCACTACCTTGTTATCTAACCCAAAGTCAATGAAAAGTGGGTATGTGGTTTTTCAAATTAAGCCACACAATGAATACTAGCTGTATACACTAAGTAATTTCAACTATTCACAGCACTTTTGCTCTTTTTTATAAAAAACATAAAAAGGAAGGGTCAAACTCTACTTTTTTAACCAATGAACACAATAGGCAATTCATAGCCTGGAAATACAGTTGAAATCTCCATGAGTCACAGAAGAGGGACCTGACAAATAGCTGGCTATCACATCTGGGAACCAGTGGACTAAAGCTGCCTGTGACTGGTCAGGATTTTACATTATTATATAGGCATAAGGGATTCACCCAGCAAATAAAGCATGTCATCTTCTTGAAAATAATATTGTTTGTTAACAGAAGCTAAACAAATATAAACTGACTAAAATAAGCAGCCCCAAAAGTGCTGACCTAGAGGCTAATTATGTTACTATTGTCTTGTTGAAAGAGACCATATTCAAGTCAGTTACATGACTCAGAGAGAATCTTCTAAGAATAAATGCAAGTTGTATGATCTTTATAGACTAAAAGAAAGGAAACTTACGATGAAAGTGTACATGGCCAGTGAGCAACTAAGATATTTTTACACAATAGTAAAATGAAGTCATTCAATTGTCATTATTGTTTATTACCACCATTTAAATCATGTATTTGAACAGGAAACCCCCAACTACTTTGTGAAGTGTTTTGTTTTTCTTTCTTCCAAACTTTGAAGATAAGAAAGCAAAAAAGACTGAGTGGAAAAATTCTATCAATTTTATTCTTTACCCAGGTTGGAAACTACTATCAGAGATGCCTGGTAGCAAGAACTGATTTGGAACTCTTATCAGATAAGCATACAGTTGGCCCTCCCTATCTTTGGATTCTGAATCTTTAGAATCAACTATATACAGAAGGAAAATACTACTATGTACATAGGTCTCTGTTGGTTGTGACCACATACTGACATTTTTTTTCTTGTCATTATTCCCCCAAACAATAAAATATAACAACAGTTTACAAAAATACTTTTAAGTATATGGAAAGATGTATGTAGGTTATACAAATACATTTTATATAAGGAACATGAGCATTTGTGGACTTGGGATCCTTAGAGATCTAGAATCAATCCCATCTGGATACCAAGAGACAGTTTTGTAACTTTGGCCTCTTCTACCAGGAGAGCTGAATTTAAGTGTTAGCTTTATGCCATATTGATATATGACCTTGAGCCTCAGTTTTCCCAATTATAAGTTGAGGATAATACCTGTTAAGTTTAAAAGAGATAGTTCACTTAAAGGGCTTACCATAGTACCTACCACAGAATAAGAGTTCAATAACTATTAGCCATTACTTATAGCAGTGTGAGTATTGTTAACCACAGCAGTATCTAAAGGGGCAATGTAGTGGAAAGAATTTGGCTTTCTCTAAAATCAGAGCAGATTTTGGATCAAATTTCTTTTTTCTTTTTCTTTTTCTTTTTTTTTTTTTTTCTGAGACTAGGTCTCGCTATTTTGCCTGTGGAACAACAGGCTCATGTTGCCCGGGGTACCACAGACTCAAGCAATCCCCAGCCTCAGCTTCCCAGGTAGCTGGGATTACAGGTGTGCACCACCACAATCAGCTATTTTTTTGGGACTAGATCTCACTACATGCCCCCAGCAGGACTTGAACCGCGATCCCTGGCCCTGGCCGCAGCTTCCTAGCTGCCGCTTACAGACATGCAGCACCATGCCCGGCCTTGGGTCAAATTTCTTTATCTCCCTATCTCAGGTTTCTTTCCCCATACAACACACTTTAGAGCATTGCTTGTTGATTAAATCACACAACATAAATACATATACCCTACTACAATGCCTGGTACATAAAAGAAACTCCTTATTACTGGTAAGTGAACCAAGAATAAAAAGATCAGAAAGTTTTGAGGAGGAAATCCCTGACAGCACCAGGCTTCTGATAAAAATGGAAACTCCACCTCTGTAAGAAACTTCCAAACCATCAAGTTTCCTACATTTCTGAAGACAGCCGCATCCCAAGAGTGGAACAATTGAATCTATTCTTTTTCTCCCCAAAATCGCTCATCCTCTAACATTCTGATCTCAGTTAGGACAAGATTCTAGCCCCGTCTGCCAGCAGGCAGTTTCTGGTTGCCTGAAGGCCCGGGCTCCTGGCCCTTGGGACTCCCTTACCAGCAGGGAGCTAGGGGGTCAGGCTTCTCAGGTGAGTCCCCCCATCTGAATGGACCCAGGAGGGGGGATGAGGTGGGGGAACAGCCCTCACCCACCAGTGGGTGTAGCACCAGGCAGTCACTTGCAGCTTGGCTTGGCAGTGCCATGTTGCCCCCAACCCCTAACCTAGAGATAGCCTGGGAAGCTACATGGCAGGCCAACCGGGCTACCCCCACGCTGGGAGGTTCTGGCACACGGGAGGGGGGGAGGCTTCCGTATCTCTCTTACTCCAGTTAAACTTCAGAGAAATATGCACAACACCAACCCCAACATAGAACGGGTGAGGGACCATGCAAAAGTCCAGCCCACAGGCCCGAGCTGGACACAGCAGATGGACAACCAAAGGAACCATTGCATGCAACACAGGAGAAACAACTGTAGAGACATGATGTCACCATGCACACTTGTGCACTTGCTGGGCCAAGAAGACCTGGAACTTCATTTTGGAGATGCCTTCAAGGAGAGCAACACACCCTCCCCTCACTACGGAAGAGGAGAGGATGACCAAATATGGGTTAATTGGCCCCACATCAAAACTGCAAACTGAAACAGAGGAGATAATCTTCAACGGCCATTCACAGATACCAGTATTCACAGAAAAACTTCTTAACCAACACTGACTGGGGGCGAGACCCCCTAAATCTGACACCAGAGCCATAAGGAAAAGCAGCAAAGCAAAGGAGACAGGATTGGAGAAGACGGCCTGCAGCAAGAAAACATGGACAGATCACAAATGAATATAGCCTGGTCACCCAATGCAAACTTAAGACTGAAAACCTAACAACAAGGCTCGCCTGGATCCAACAACACAGTCCCTCATCCAGTGAAAAGACACTACCATAGGAAAGAGACTAATGGACTTAGCATAATTAATAAACAACAAAGAGTGGGGTTTGAGAGAATGGAAAGGGCACCAGAGGGAGGAGGGAGGGAAAAAAAAAAAAGAACACTTACAACGGTTGTGACCTAAAGAACAAAATAAACTAATAATAAAAATAAAGAAAAAGAAAACAAAAGGTGATAAGCTAAAAAAAAAAAAATGCAGACCCTTTCCAATCTCAAGGCTACAATGCATTTGGGTAATTTATTGTATTATCCTTTGACTAAAGATAGCATCCCTTTTTCTTCTTAAGGAAAACAGCTTCTCACCCATAGGCCTGTGTGGTTGGGAGGGGATGGACAATCACAGTGTTACCCCTCTGGCTTAAGGGCTGATCCCTTATTGCATCAACAGAGGCCTTTCCTATAACTTTTCAAATTGACAGTAAGAGAAAAAGCAGTAAAACCTATTTAATGAAGCTGAAAGATGTGAATGAGGAGTTATTGAGAGCCAATGTTTAACTCTTCTAGAGAAAGCTCTTTTTAAAAAGTAAAACTAACATCAGGGAGACAGAAGCAAGTGAAATGGGATAATGGATCTTCATATCCAAACAGCTGAATTCACTCTCCTCACATTGTTCAGCAGCATGTGCCAATGAATTTACCTTTTTGCTCAGGCAAGTTCAAATAGGATTTCTGGCTCCTGAAGAAACTCATATTACCACAAAACACAGAAAGAAAAGAATGCTGCTAGACCTGGAAAATGATTAGAATCCAGCATTCAGAGTCTCCACAAGGAATTTTCCCTTGATGTTACCTGTGAGACTTACCAGGTCATTTTCCTTCTCACCTACTGCTCATCAGCATCTTCTCTAGACAAATGACTTGGTGCCAGATGAACTTCCAAACAGTAAAACCAAGATAACCTCAACCAGTCTTAACTCTTCTCACCACAGCAAAATGAACTTTTAATTCAAAATCCTTCATGTTTTGTCCTCAATGTGCCTTTTAAGTTAATCTCCCACCATTTACTTGCAAAATGCCCACACTCCAGGTACTGAATTTACTCAATAGTTCAGAAACATACATGCACCTTACTGGCTCCAAGCTTTGCTCATTCTGTTTCTTCTGTCGCAAATGAAGTTTACCTGTGTCCTTTCAAAATTCTTGTCATTAAAGACTCAACTAAAAATTCACTCCCCATTGTCCCCCTCTTCTCAAAAATAAGACTCTTAAATCCTCACCACTATTTCCTATACCTTGTATTGTAGCTATTTGTGAATGTCTTATTGTTCCCACCAGATTTTAAACTCTTTACGCTCTGAAACCTCAATATATTTGCCTATCATTCAATACCTAATGTTAATATCTTGTATTTCAGAACTGCTGACTTTGTATCATCAACCAATGGTGACTAAATAACAATGGAACACCTCCTCTACCTGGAAAATTACTTTAAAACTGAACCTTTTTTTTTTTTTGAGACTAGGTCTCGCTACTTTTGCCTGTGGAACAACAGGCTCACATTGCCCAAGATACCACAGACTCAAGCAATCCCCAGCCTCAGCTTCCCAGGTAGCTGGGATTACAGGCGCGTCCCACCATGCCCAGCTATATTTTTTTTGGAACTAGGTCTCACTACATGTCCCTGGCAGGACTCAAACTACGATCCCCGGCCACGGCCACGGCTTCCTAGGCTGTGCCACCATGCCCAGCCTGAACCTTTTTAATAGTACCAATATACAAGTTTTATGAAATAGAAAGAACCTACAAAAATTTTTTTCTTAAAAATACAGTTATATGGCCTTTTATCTTTTGGGTAAAGTCAGTCTTAAGAAAGGAATTCTCTAATTTTGGTGGGAACATTATTAATAAGCAAGTGTTAAATTTTTGCTTAACCAGATTATCTTCACTACAATGAAATGACAAAAGATTTCCACATGCATTCATCACTGTCTTCAAACAAGAGGGGGAAGATATAGAAACAAGTAGCTTGGATTTTTGTATGTGCTTCATCCTCATACAATCCTAAATCAAATCTCTTTTCCCAAATCACAAAACAGATTTAGACTGTGAAAAAACAGATTTAGACTGACCATTCACAGTATGGCAGAAATAGAAAGTAAAAGCAAGTATTCATGGACCTTATAAACCACTTGGCAAAACTGACTCTGAGATTAACTTCACATGCCCTCAAATCTGGTGTGCCATTCCAATGTAGCTGACCATGTCTGAGTAGAGGACTTCCAGTTCACTTTGAACTACTGCCAGAATGAGCTCTAGTTCACCCAGCTAAGAATTCCTGTAAGAGGAATCTCCTTCCGGGGCTATGTAATACCAATGTAGCAACAGACTACAGATTATTATTAAAAATGGTTACTCCTATATAATCTGTTGAAACTGGTGCTCTGAAGGTAAAAACACAGAAGACATGCAGAAGTCTAACATTTGACTTTCAGTACACTAGATCTGATTGTTAATAAGCCTAAAGAAAGCTTCTGTGACCTGAACTTGGATATAAAATCCAACATATTTATATATAGATATATATCATGATATAATCCCATAATATAGTCAAATGAATATTCATTAGTATGTACAACTGAAAAGTTTCCTACACTGCTCTATCAGGAGGAAGGTTACAAATATTTACCAAAGATTAATTATGTTCCAGGTGCTTTTTGACACATCTTATCTCACTTAAAACTCACAGCAATTCTGTCCACTTTTGATAGCCTAGAAAGCTAATAAATGGCAGAGCTAGGATTAAACTTAACTCTAGCTAGCTGATCTCTAAATCCATATCCTGTCCACTAAACCAAACTACCTCCTGTCTATTCTGATAATATGCTTTAAAAATGGAAGGAACTAAATGTAATGTGGTATCCTGAAATAAATGGTTAAAAAAGACATTAGTAAGGAAACTGGTAGATCCAAATAAAACCTACCATTCAGCTAATAGTATGCCGATGTTAATTTGTTTGGACAAATGTATTAGTATGATGTAATATGTTAGCATTATGGAAAACTGGATAAAGAGTAGATGGAAACTTTCTCTCTTTTGTAATTTTTCTATATGTCAAAATAATTCATAATTACAAAACAAAGGTTTTTTAATTATTCTAATTTTTTTAATTCAAGGAAGTAATGAATCTCAGATAATGTCCTAAAGCTTGATAACTAATAGTTATTTCCAAGGAGGATGAAAAGAGTTTCTTTTCTATGATTTTGATTTTATATCTACCAAATATGTGAGTACTGGCTATATTCAGGTAGTATAAATGAAAGTTAAGTCCAAAATCAAATCACATCTTGGCTGACAAGCAATAAAATGCAGCCTGCCCATGAAAAATAAAACCTCACTAAGTTAGTTGATCATGAGAGCAGATGAACCTATACAGTTGCTTTATGATATGCTGAAGTAGGCAGTTGTGGGTAATTAGGATGCAGAAACAACACAAGACTATACTGAACTAAAGATTGGAATGATGTGCTTCAATGCTGGATTTTGAGAAAAAGCACCAGAAGGCAGACCCAACCAACATAATAATAAAAGTGGAGATGGACTCATCCTTCTTTTTTTCTTTTCTTTTTTTTTTTTTTTTGTTTTTCATTTTGAGTTAAAACCTCACGCAAACCATGAAGAAGGAGGTAATTGCAAATAACAGCAGATTCTGCTCTCTGACACCTCACTGGAATCAAAGGGCAGTCTTCCATCTGTCTGTGCTTTGGGAAAGGGTTGCTGATTCTTTGCTGATCTCCAAGGCACCTGCACATGGAAATGATGTTTCTACCAGGAATATCCTCTTGAAATAACTAGTGGTACATTTACCTAAAAAATATTTATAGAAGAGACTTAAATATCAATACTATTGTTGTAATATAAAGCTAAGTCTTTTCCACACTACTTATTCATGATAAACATAAGGTTTATTATTCTACACTACTAACTAAATATGCTCAGTCAGTTCATTCACGCCTAACTCAGTTGGGTTGCCAACCCTTCAGATGACTTCAGATTAAACATATTGTTGAGAAGACTGCTTGCTTTTGTCTTCTCAGTGACCTATTTATGGGTTTGTTTAAGGTTTTCAATCATTTCCTCTTGGAATTTTAATTTACTATAAATGCTCTTACCTTAGAACATTCCCTAGTGCCTTTCCATTCTTGACTGTTTGGAAGACAAAATCCATGATAAAGACATTGGAAAGGGAGGTAAAGGGGAAGTAGGGAGATACCTGCCAAGCTTCCAAATTGTGCCTTTTGAAATTTTGTCGTTTTGATGCTGAGGGTGGTCTCTTTGTTAAGAGTTTTGCATCTGGACCTTAAGGCTACCCAATTAATGTCCCTCTGGAATTGAAGGGACTCTCTTTGAAAGAGCCTGTTGTCCAGTTTTTCAGGCCGCACATTAGGTAGTTTCCCGCCCAGAAGGCCTGAAAAGAATGTCGATGGTTCCCTTCAGGTGTAGGTGCCTGGGGGTCAGGGGGAGAGGGAAAGGCGAGGGGTGGAGTGGGAGGCGGGTGATCGACAGGGATAGAAACCGTGTCTCCTCCTCCCTCTGAATGCGAAATAGCCAATGAGGTGGCGCGGCCGGCCCGGCCCGGCCGCCAGTGCCATATAGTATGCAGCAACCCGAGGAGTCACGTTGGGGGAACAGCAGAAAGCAGCTATCCTTTTACACTACTTTGCTCTAGCAGCTATCTTAATGGTGACTGCGTGGCCGGGGGGAAACCTGATCGGCCAGATCCAGCCGAAACCGGGAGGGAGGGAGTGGGCTTTCCGGAGGGGGGAGGAGGGAGGGAGACGAAGAAGGAGGAGTAAGAGAGGGGGAAAGAAAGAGGAAAAGAGTGCGAGGGAGTGAGGGAGGGAGGAAAATAAACAAAAAATGTCCTCTTCCTCCCCCACCGGGCAGATTGCAAGTGCGGCGGACATCAAGCAGGAGAATGGGATGGAAAGCGCCTTGGAAGGGCAGGAGGCGCCCCGAGAAGTGGCGGGGGGCGCGGCGGTGGCGGGGCTGAGCCCGTCGGCTCCAGCCCCTTTCCCCCTGGAGCCGGGGGACGCCGCGGCCGCTGCCGCCAGGGTGAGCGGAGAGGAAGGGGCAGTGGCGGCGGCGGCGGTCGGAGCGGCGGCGGATCAGGTACAACTCCACTCGGAACTTCTGAGTAGGCACCACCACGCCGCGGCCGCCGCCGCCGCCGCCGCCGCCGCCGCCGCCGCCGCCGCGCAGACCCCACTGGCCTTCTCGCCGGACCATGTCGCCTGCGTGTGCGAGGCGCTGCAGCAGGGGGGCAACCTGGACCGCCTGGCCCGGTTCCTGTGGTCCCTACCCCAGAGCGACCTGCTACGTGGCAACGAGAGCCTGCTGAAGGCGCGGGCGCTGGTGGCCTTCCACCAGGGCATCTACCCCGAGCTCTACAGCATCCTCGAGAGCCACAGCTTCGAGTCGGCCAACCACCCGCTGCTGCAGCAGCTCTGGTACAAGGCGCGCTACACCGAGGCCGAGCGAGCCCGCGGGCGGCCCCTGGGCGCGGTGGACAAGTACCGGCTGCGCAGGAAATTCCCCCTGCCCCGCACCATCTGGGACGGCGAAGAGACGGTGTATTGTTTCAAGGAGAAGTCGCGCAACGCGCTCAAGGAGCTCTACAAGCAGAATCGCTACCCTTCGCCCGCCGAGAAGCGGCACCTGGCCAAGATCACCGGCCTCTCCCTCACCCAGGTCAGCAACTGGTTCAAGAACCGCCGGCAGCGCGATCGGAACCCCTCTGAGACCCAGTCCAAAAGGTGAGCGCCAACTTTCCTCCTCCTCCCCACTTCCTCCCCCCCACCCCTTCCCAGCTTTCTTTTCCTCCGAGTGCTCGCAAACATGGCGCTTACCTTCCCCACCAGCCTGGTCCGGCTGCCCACCTCTCCCCGCCCCCCACCTCTCTCCCCGACCGGGGAAGGGGGGCCGCGGTGGCGAGGGGCGGGGGAACCCTCCTCCCTCCCCTCCCCCTCTTCCCCCCCAGAAGTTTCTGGTCGCCCGCCTCGACTCAGTCCCCGCCCCCACCTCGACTGGTCACTGCTGCCCAGTTTCCCACCCCCATCCCTCTGGCTTTGAAGTTGCCACTCTCCCGGCTTCTGGCGGAGCGAAGAAGCGTGTGTAGGCACTGGAAAGGAACTCTCGCTGCTGCCTGAGGCCCGTGGAGGTGGCCAGAGCTGCCCGGGGTCTTCACCTCCTCGGCGGTCGCACCGACCCAGCACGCGCGCTCCCTGACCCCTGGGGTTTGACCGCCCCCCACCCCCACCCCGGCCGGCGCTGGAGGTTGCCGCGGCCGCTCTGCACCCAGGAGAGTGTTGTTGGGGACTGGTGGTCCAAAAGGGGGTCTGAGGACGTCGAGGTTTTATCTGACAGAGTTAATCATTCACCCTGCCTGCTGCGGTTCCCTTCGCGGCCGCGGCAACGTGGGGTGTTG
Source organism: Uropsilus gracilis (assembly GCA_004024945.1). Classification (NCBI taxonomy): domain Eukaryota; kingdom Metazoa; phylum Chordata; class Mammalia; order Eulipotyphla; family Talpidae; genus Uropsilus; species Uropsilus gracilis. The sequence continues at coordinate 933 of PVHY01028761.1, read as the reverse complement.
GTGCCGCTGGTCTCCACTGTGTTTTGAAACCTGATTCTGAACTCCTTCGGATCAGATTTCAGCGCCGCCGGGGTAGCGGGGCTGGAGGGCTGCTTCCTCCCGCCCCCCAGAACACTGCGCTGCTTCCTACTAAGACTGTGGTTGGGGGGTGAAGGTTGGCTGGCAAGGGCGGGCCGCCGGGAAGGAATGGGGGCGCTATCAACCCCCTTGAACGCCCACCCTGGCAAGTTTGAACTTTCTGACCCGCAGGTCTTTTCGTCCAATTAGTAGGAAATACCAGGTTTTTTCATCTTATTTGTGCGTTCTTCCAATTCAGACACCTGGTGTGTATGCCTGTCTGTGTTTTCTTTTTTCTTTCGTTCTTTTTTTTTTTTTTTTTTTTTTTTTTTTTTTTTTTTTTTTTTTTTTTTTTTTTTTTTTTTTTTTTTTTTTTTTTTTTGGCTAAGTAAAAGGTCACCTAAAGTGCTGGTGTCTCTAGCCCCGCGGGGATAGGAGAGAAAGAATCCAAAAGCAGCTAAAGGTTCTGCTCTGGTTAGGAATTTGGGAGGTGAGGAGCCCGCCTGGGCCCGACGAAGGTGATCACCGGCGCATTCCATTGCCCGCGGTGGCCGCCCCAGCCACTTGCGCCCCTGCGGGGCCCGACGGCTCCGGCGCGACTCGCCGGAGGCAAGGAGGGAGGCGCTGTGCCCTAGCCTGGCCTCGCGGTAACCAAAACAAAACGCACTCCGCGATCTGCATGCACCCTGCTGATGACTTGTGGGGAGAGCGAGTTGCCCGCGACCCGCTAGAGGCTAGGAGCCCCAATCCGTGGGGCTGGAGACAAGAGGTTGGGGCGCAGGGTGTCCAGCTCAGGCCCGCTGCCCTACAACTTCCGCTTCCCCGCCGGCGAGCGCGTTCCCCTGGCCTCCCCCCACGCACACTGCCAACCTCGCC
>PVHY01028760.1:0-14933 GCA_004024945.1 Uropsilus gracilis | reverse complement strand
TGTGTGTGTGTGTGTAAGCTTAAGGATTAATAAATGCTTTTGTTCATTCATATCAGATTAAAAGATAAAGATTTTTCTCTGGTTTAGGAAAAACTGGAAAAAGGATTTTTAGTAAAAAGCCTGCCCCACGCCCGCCATCTTCATTTCAGATGCTCCTCTCTGCCTCTCCCTGACTTCTCATTCTCTTGAGGCCTGAGTCATGGCTGCCAGCTGCTTTCAGGCTCCCATCCTCCAACTCTACCTCCAGAATAGAAAGAGCTGCCGTCTCTAATTCCACTTCTGACTTACTCAGCTTTTGTCCCAGGCGCGTGGCCAATCACTGTGACCAGGACTACTTGATCCTATTTTAGAGAGTACCATCAGAGTCTCATGGTTTAAGCAGAGAGAGGAGTTAAGGGGCAGGGGTAATGGGGAAAAAAACAACAGATAGAGACTATCCACTTTTGGGGAAAAAAGATATGGCCACACTCAACAGGCAGATCAACTGCAGGTTGTGCTTCAATTTCAAAAAATGTTAAAATATGTACATTTGAAAACCAAGGGAAGGTAGTGATATTGAGGTATCAGGTGAGGTAAGGCCAGCAATGAGACCAGAGAGGGATGTAGCATCAGATCCATGAAGGTCTTGAGTGCCAACTTGGGGGACTTTGTGTCCTTCTGAGGCTAGGACCGCTGAAAGCCCTGCCATCTACTGGCAAACAAGATGGGGAACGGAGAGGAGAGGTATGAGCCTCCCTGAGAATCTGGATTTCCAGGGGCTAAGACAGAGAAAATATCTCTTTTCCAGAGAATGGGGTGCTGCCAATCAAAGAATCAAAGAAAATGCAGATATGAGTAACCGGCTGGAAACCATGGACCATATCATGAAAAGTATAATGAGTATCACTGAATAGGTTGCATGAAGCAGAGAAAAGCCTAATTTTGGAATTAAGGGTTAAAATACAGAGGCATAGACTTGAAATACCAAGGTTTTCCATGATGGATTGGGTGAGGAAAAATGGATGTCAGGTAGCAACTTAGTCTAGGGGGAAATATGCTCAAATCAGGACTTGAGCTCCCTAAAGACTTGCGTGTTCAAAGGGAGAATACACAAAGTATATAACAGTACAGCAGGAAGGGAGTTAGGAGCATGGGATGGAGGCCAACAGGACAACTAGTTGCATGTGGATAGCTGAAGTTGGAAGCCTGGGTGAAATCTCTTTGCACGAAGGTATACTTAGAGATACCAAGGAGACCAAAGACACATCAATGGTTTTCCTTAGGCAGCAGCAAGAGAAAAGGAAACTGAACCAAAGACAGAGAAGCAAGAAAGAACTTGGAAAGTCAAGGATAGAAAGGGTGGTTGGCACTGTTGAGCTAAGGAACAGATCCTGAGTAAGGTCTGTGGCTGACTTCAGAGAAAAGTTACCCTGTGGGGATGGAGGAAGGGGCTGCACTGCAGCAGTGGGGACATGGGGTCTATCTGCAGGGCTCTGTCTTTTTAAGAAGTTGCCTTCTACCTGCATCAGCTCTGGGGCTGGGAGTCAAACTCCTAGTTCAGTTTTATGCACTTGAGTGAGGCTCCCTCCTTTACCAATCAATGGGGGAAGAAAGCCACAGAGAAGTGGCTGTGGTCCCATGGCAGGACTGCTAACATGAGTGAGGAGGGAAGCTGGACCAATCACTAGGGGAAGCCTGTCCTCAGCAGGACAGACTGCCAGTGGCTCCCAAACCAAGATACCAAACTACATGGCACATAAGCAGCACCATGTGACAGACACCAAAAAGGATCATGGAAAACCATACCACACATTTGCCCTACAAGAGGTTCCTGGTATGCTTGGCCTGACTACCTGCCTTAGTTACTTCTGGAGATCTGAGCAGTCTGGTTTGTTGCTGTCCAGGAGTGCAAGTTTGCACCTAGGAAAAAGGGACATTGTTCCAGAGAAAGACAAGACCAGTGAGGCAAACATGGACCAAAGACTTGCACCTCAAGGAGTTGAAGTGACCAGAGGGGAAGGGGAAAAGGGGGAGTAGAGTGGGGGATATGGGTACAATATGGAGGGAGGGCCATACCTAAGGGGAACAACACCCATACAAATGAGACCATTATTGTATGAAAATTACAAAATAAAAATTTTAATTAAGAAAAGAAGTTGGAATGGGGAAAGAAAGGTGGGGAGAAGGCAAGGCAGAAAGGGCCTCCACCCCTGGGAAATAGTAACTAATCATCTCTATGGCTGTCTGTTCCCTAGGCAGGACAGAAGTTTCAAAGGGCAGGGACAATGAACCAAAGACATCTTGTATCCTGCTGTATCTCCAGGGTCTGGAACAGTGCCTGACACATCAATTAAGGAATTAAATTAATATTTACTTGAAAAGCTATTGGCTCTGATGGGGTTGGGGGTGGTCAGCATTAGGGAAAATTTAGGAAATGGGGGTGAAGGACAGGAGACCCCCATGGGAAGTCCAGGAGTGGTTCTGCCTGTGCTGCCCACAACCCAACAACAGCAATCCACATCCTAGATCTAGCATATAACCCCTTCTCTTCATATCCTCCTGTATAGCAGGCAGCATGCCCCAGTTCCTAACTGCCCAGATACCTTCTTTACTCGAAGGGCTGTAATCACGTGGCTTTCATCATACTCCCACTTGGAACGCACATCTAAAAAGGAAGAGTATTTAACTAGTAACCATTTGCAAAAGAGCTTGTGATCATGCTGCTCCCCCACGCACATCCTCCTCCTCTATCTGTCTGGCAGTTTAGAAGACCATTATTGTCAGGTTTCAACTTCAAAGCTGTAGCTTCACTACTCTGCCCACAGTTGACTCTCCTGCCCCCATACCCACACATCCTCCCAGAGGTAGTGAGACTTTGTATCATTGATTCAGGGATTCAAGGACTCTTGAGAGCTAGCAGAGAGGGGAGAAATCAGAGCCAGGGTGAGTTCATGACTAAATCCCCAAGGAAGCCAGGCACGGTGGCTTGTGCCTATAAGCTTCAGCCTATGAAGCGGCTGGGGCTAGGGATCACGGTTCGAGTCCCGCTTGGGGCAACACAGCGAGACCTAGTCCCCAAAAATAGCTGGGTGTGGTGGCGTGTGCCTGTAATCCCAGCTATCTGGGAAGCTGAGGCTGGGGATCACTTGAGTCCCTGGTACCCCAGGCAACATGAGCCTGCAGTTCCATGGGCAAAATTAGCGAGACCTAGTCTCAAAAAAAAAAAAATAATAAATCCCCAAGGAATTCTGGACCCAAATTCATATTTTAGAACCTAGAGTTAAGGTTCTTGATATTCCAGATAAGAGTAAACCTCAAAAATATAATTTTAAGGCAAAAATGTTAGTTGCAAAATGATTATACACTACGGTACTATGTGTGTAGATGCTTGAATCATGTATTATTTTAGGGTACCTGATTCTGTAGAAGTGTAGCGGTCATCTTTGGGGAAGGCTGGGGAACAAAAAAGGGTTGCACATCTTGTGTAACATTTACTTATTATGTTAAATCTGGGTAGTAGAGATTCTCATGTTTATTAGTGTAACTACATGTTTGTTAGATGTTTAAAATATTTCACAAAAACAATAGCAAGATGACTCAGAACTAGAGTTTTCCAGGAACTGCTTTTCTAGATTTAATTTGGGATGATTTCCAAGTCTCTTTACAGTTAGCAGCAATAGGTTAGTTATGTCTAAGGAGTCTAACAGTTTTCTAAGGCCATTTAATTGTCCCAACCCCAAAAGCTGTTTTGGAGGACACTGTTACATCAAATATTTTTTAAGCACTTACCTAATAAACATAGATAATTGGGTTCAGTTAACCTGGATAGTTTTGTGACCTGATTCAAGATGTTGTAAAGCTCAGTTGGCTCACACAAAACCAAGCCAGGCATCCTAGGGGGAAAAAAATCAACAAGGCACAGGCTTAGAACAGCTTTTCTGGATATAAATGGCCACAAAGTAACAAATAGAATTAAACACGTTATACCTTCAAACTAAGACAAAATCGTATAGGTGATCAGGAAGCCCTCTAAAATATAAATATATATATATTTTTTAATATAAATATAAAAATGTGTGTAGTGAAGAATATTGAGCACAACATAACTAAGGCACATAAATAATAAGTAGGTGGTGAAACAGTCACCAATTCATTTGCAAGTAATTACTGAGCACCTACCATATGCCCAGCACTGAAAATAATTGTGGTAAATAAGACCTACTCTCCCAAGCTGGCAGACACTGGGTAAAAAAAAGTAGGAAAGGAACTACAAGAGTCAGCATCCAGTGTCAGAGAAGCTAACAAGGGAATCCTCACCAGGCTGGGGGAATAAAGAAGAGCTGAGTGGAGCTAAGCTGAGACAGAAAGTTAGGTAAGAGTTAGCTTAGTTAGGCAGAAGGTAAGAACATTTCTGGGAGCAAAAGAGAGCCCAGGGAAGTTCAAATAAACTGCTATAGACACAGCTGGGAGAAAACTAGGGGTGAAGACTGTGGGGAGGCTGCCAAGCCCTTGGTGCATTGTGTAAGGACCGTGAGAGTCAGCTTTGGGCATGCCTTAGAGAATCTACTATCCCTCCAGCCTGGACCCTGGCTCCTGACTGCAGGACTGCACTTGGGACTGCTGCCTGGCACAACTATCTCCGGTGCCCCATGAACACAGAGCCATTAAGGGCTGGGCCTGTGTAGCAGCTTCCTGCAAGGTAGCCAGCAGGGCTCTGGAGGCCAGCAGGGGTCAGATGGAGGAATTGGGTCCAGGGGTAAACTTGTTCAAAACAGCTAGAGTCCACCTCAGGGTTATCAGGAAAGGCTGAGCCTTCATCTGGGGTCCTGGATCCTTCTCACTTCCTCAAGGACTTGGGTTCTCAGCCTCCCCAACATCATTATCAATTTCAGCCTCCATATGGAGGCTTCATCCCCATCCTCTAAGCTGCCTTTGTTCTCTCCAGGAAGACTTCTCAAAAGTGGGGTGTCCACTCACCGCTTCCCCATCAATACTATGAACTCAAGTCAGAGCTCTTTAAGTCTGAATTCCAGCTCCACCACTCACTCTCAGCTGCCTTATCTCACGGAGTCATTAGCCTCTATGCCTCAGCATTTATACAGCTCTGTGAAATGGAGGTAATAGTAGTACTGCCACGCCCATAAAATGAGGATAACAGTACCTACCACTTGTGCGTGGATTAACAAAATCACCCATGTAAGACATTCTTAGCAAGGAGAAAATGCTCAGTGTTGGCTACTGGTACCACCTTCTCCCCAGGTCCTTCTAACCCCAACAAATGACAAACGTCAACAAACCAAATCAAGATCATCGATAGTACCCATTTTGCCCTCCATCAAACAAAAAGTCTCTTAGCATTTAACACAATGGGCATTCCTTCTTCCTCAAACACTTCACTCATTCTCTCCCCTGGTGATACAACACTTCTTGCTTTCTCCCTGTACACTAATCTTGGCTTGGCAGTAAGGGAGAACTTTTCAAAATGAGTTTATCATTGCTTACCCTTACCTGACGCGTTATCATGCTCATTTGTTTGCTGACTTTATCCTTGGTCCCCTCCCACTGGACTGTATGGCTCAGGAGGACAGAGGCCTTGCCCATCTTACTCATTGCTGTATCCTCACCCAGGACCCAGGACTTTGGGTGCAAAGCAATGCTCAATAAGTATGTGTGGACTGAGTACATTGTTAGTCACCATAGCTGCCTTCTCTGATGGGACCATCTTGCCCTGATGTCATACATATGGATGCAACACACAGATTCCTCCAAAGGGCCTCCCAGCCTCCATGCCCATCCAGCTCCCAGGTTCCCTGCCTCTGAAAGCCCTGTCCCCAGTCTATCGTGGCGGTGATATAGGGGAGAAAGGATGGGCTTTGTGTGGAGTCCCACAGCTTCCTTAAGCCAACCTCAAAGCTGGCTGCGAACCTAGTATCTTCAGGCTCCCTTCTACGCTCCATCACCAAGAGACTGTCTCTGGGCATCTAGAGAAAAACCCAGTCCCAGGGACTTCCTCCTCTTGATTTTCCTCGTTCTGAAAGGGGACATTCTCCCTGGCCAAGTGAGTACTACCAGCCTGGCACCATCCCTTTCTGCACTACTCCAAACTTTGAAGCCGTTGTGGCTTTTATGTCCTCAGAATATTTTGATGCTGAACTTTTACATGAAACTAATATTGATAAGTTTGGGTCAAAAGCATTTTCCTTAGTGAATCCAAATAAGCCACATCTGGTCTCACCTCCTCCAACTGTCTCCAGAGCTTGCTTTTCCTCCTCAAAGGGCACAGGCCCAGCTTTCCGTCCCTCACACAGGTCCTTGGCTCTGTCTGGGCTTTGCTCTCATTTCCCTGATATCTAGTGGGTATGGAGAACTGAGGGCTCTGAATCTGATTCAAGTCTGTCACCACTGCTGACTCCTTGCCACCTCTGCCTTCTAGCTGTTCCATGGTAATGTATCTTAGAGATCACATCTGGCAAGCATGGGCCATAACTAAAAGTCAAGCTATTCATCTAAGCATAGCTCTGTATTAAAATATATGCCCAGACTTTCCAATTTCCTAGAGCATATAGAGAAAAACAGACTACTACACAAGGGGGAATGATTACATTTCTAACTCTTCAAGGATCTGAAAGATTTAAAATAAGGTATGAGTTTAGGATTGAAGGTAGTTTAGCATATAAAAAGTGCAACTAATAGCAAAAAAGATATAGTCCATCACTATGCTATGAGACAATTACAAGGTACAACATGGTCAGTATACAGCATATATGGCTTATGTAATATGTAGAGGTAGGACAAGGAAAGGGTTAATATATTTGTACAGTTGTATAAAAATGTACAATAGAGAACAGAAAAAATGAACTACATATCACTAAAAAGTAAAACTATCTCCCCTGCTCCCCATGGAGATCCATGTTTGTGTTCAGAGACATAAACAGGTAGGTGCTGTGAGTAGGTATGACTGTATCCAGCCCCCGCTGTATGCCTAAGACTCTGGTCTGGTCTGGTGGAAACCATGTGGACCTGGGTACAACAGCACGTACATAGCGCAGGATCTCAATCAGGTCTCTATAGCTGGGCACGGTGGCTCGTGCCTGTAAGCTTCAGCCTATGAAGTGGCTGGGGCTGGGGATCGCAGTTTGATCCTTCTCAGGGCAACATAGCAAGACCTAGTCCCAAAAAATAGCTGGGGGCGGTGTTGCGTGCCTGTAATCCCAGCTACCTGGGAAGCTGAGCCTGGGGATTCCTTGAGTCTGTGGTACCACAGGCAACGTGAGCCAGCAGTTTCATGGGCAAAAATAGTGAGACCTAGTCTCAAAAAAAAAAAAAAAGAAAGAAAAAAGAAAAAAAAAAAAAAAGTCCCTAATGCTGCCAGCCTTGTTGCTCATTTGCCCAGTACTTCCCCAGTGGCTACAACTTTTATCTGAACCCCATCAACCTTCCTTGGGTCCCCCCCTGGAGCAACTTCTCCCATTCTCTAGCTCTTGCCTGGGAAGGTCAAGTCCACTAGGTATAAACTGCTTTCCCTGCTATCTACTCTCTGGGCCCCGTTCTGTGTGTGTTTTCCCCCAGAGACAGAGGGATAAGCTCCTCTGATCTGATCTTATCCTCTTCTCAACTAATCTTTCTCTCTTCCCTCCCCCTCAAAAATCTCAAAGTTCTCTCTCTTTCATTAGTATCTTTCTGATGTCAAACATTCAAGTTTCAGTTTCTTCACACAATTCCTGAAAACAGAAAGAAAACTTTAGCCTGGCAGGGAGGGAAAACTTGTCACTTACTTTTCTCCTCAGGTGATACAACACTTCTAGGTTATTTTCTCTTTATATTCTAATCTTGGCCTGACAGTGAGAGAGAACTTTTCGAAATGATTTTACCATTACTTGCCCTTATCTGACATTATCATGCTCACTTGTTTGCTGATTTCATCCTTGATTCCCTCCCACTGGAATAAGCAGCTTAGCCTATGTCTCTGAAACTTTTATGGGCACAAAGGCTACTACTGGGACTCAGCTTGGAGAAGCCTGTGGCTGGATAGCTGTTAGCTAAGTAAGAAGAGACAATTGCACTTGAAAAGTCTGCACTCCCAGACTTGTTAGAGTAACAATGCAAAAGTGTTTCCTACACACCAGACATGGGCCAAGTAGGAGAGACGGCCAATTAGAAGGTATGTTAAAATCAATTTTGCCCAAGAGGGCTACTGGGAATAATAATGGGCCAGTCACTGGTACCAGGAGATTCCAGAAACCAGTGAAAGCAGTAAGACCAAGAGGTAGCTACCTAAGTCAAGGGAACTGCAGATGAGAGACCCACAAAAGCACCACACAGAAAGAAGATTCAGTTACAAATTCCCGTCAAGCTCAGAGAATATCAACACCAGAAAACTAAGGAATCTTTTCCTGCCCTATTTCTACTTTTAGAATTCACCTCTACCAATCATACAGTCTGCACAGGGGTTGGGGGTGAGAGCAAGATGGGAGAAATAAAGCAACCACTCTCTTTTCCAAAGGTGAGAGCTTAAAGCAAGCTGAGAGGGGGAAAGGCAGAAGCTTTCAATTCAAAGTTTTGACTATGAATGTGAACTGCATTTAGGCTACTGCAATTGGCCTGCTCTGGGGACCAGTTGTGATTTTAAGGGCAAGGAAAGAATTAAAGAGTGGGAACACATAAAACTATTCTATGGCTGTGCCCTGCTTCTTGACTCTGATCCTGCAATTTCGGTGTAAGAGCTATGCATGCAAAGGAGGGAGTACAGTGCCTGGCAGTCAACACTTGACACAGCAGCCAGGGAGACTGTTAGGACAATCTTGGGATTTACAGGGAAGCAGCCAGAGGCCAAATGTGCTTTTCTAACAGCCAAGCTGTTTGGGACAGCCTGATTAGAGGACCTGGGAGGCAGTGAGTTCCTGGTATTGAAGAGGTTAACAGGGGCTGTGGGACAGGACTGAGTCCCAGATATGGGAATAAACTTGAGAATTTGGGGTTTTAATTTCTAGTTTCACTCTTGTGGCCTCAATACTTCCCTCTATAGGAACAATTTCAGCTCTGGCTGCGCTGAATTTCAATCCCACATTCCTCTTGGAGTAACTTCCTAACTGTCCACTGACATTTCCATTTGGATGATTCACCATCACTTCCAGTTCAACCCATCTGAAAACTGAGTAGTTTTTTTTCCTTCAGCCAGCTCTCCTACCACACAACCTCCAAACGGTGTTTCTGTACATAATATACTTCACTCAACCTGATTTTCCCATATCCTTTTCATTCTTTTTTTTTTAAACTAAGAATGGCATAAACTCAATTCTCTTAAAACACCTTCCTCATTAGCCCTGCCCTTCCCTTTTTTTTTTTTTTTTTTTTTTTTTTTTTTGAGACTAGGTCTCGCTATTTTTGGCCATGGAAACCGCAGGCTCATGTTGCCCAGGGTACCACAGACTCAAGCAATCCCCAGCCTCAGCTTCCCAGGTAGCTGGGATTACAGGTGCGCGCCACCACGCCCACCTAATTTTTTGGAACTAGGTCTCGCTACGGGTCCCAGGCGGGACTCGAACCATGATCCCTAGCCCTGGCCGCTTCATAAGCTGAAGCTTACAGGCACGAGCCACCATGCCTGGCCTTCTAATACAGTCCTGATGGTGTCATAAAAACCCCTGACAAACACTTGCTTCCCAAGAAGCAAAATTCAGACTTCTCAGTTAACATAAATAGGTCCTGTACAATCTGGCTTTTCCAATCTACCTCCTTTCCCAGTCTTATCTAGAGTCATTCAACAGTCCCAAAATCCCAGACTCTCAGCCCAATCCTATCCTCCAGGCCTGTCTGGTCCAGTCCTATCCTTCCAGTCCTGTCGAGACTAACATGTGCAGAGATGAAAGACATACCTGGATACAGGATGTTTTCAGCTCCAGCAGTTAAGATAAAAGGGTAAATAATTAACCAGAGAATACAACCAGTGATAAGATAAAGGTCACTGTTTGTGCTCACATCCTCCATGCCAACAGAAACATTTAATCACTGTCCCTTGAATAAAGACCTAGGCTTTCCTGACTTTAGACTTTTCTTGGTATTGTTTTCTTCCCCACCTCATCACTTTGTTGTTAAAGGTTACCAGTGTCCCTTCTTTGAGAACACTATCTCTCCCTTCTTGGAGTTGAACGGTCTCACTGCACCTACTCTTTCTGCACATCTGGGTTTGGATGGTTCATGCTCTGGAGAGCCTTTTTCACATGGCCCCCAGCACCACACCCCATCCTGGCTTAGATTCACCTCTTCTGTGTTCCCACAGCACCTCATAATAGTAGTGTTACCCATATCACGCTACGTGCTATTTACCTGTCACCCTACCAGACTCCTTAAAGACAGAAAATGCAGGAATCTTTTCATTAAATACTCAGTTCCAAGACAGGGCTGGTAGCTGAATAAACAAGTGGACTGATGGGATGGGATGAGATGGTAAGCCGGTCACCATGCACTCCTTTGTGTTGAGATGCTTTTGAGTGTTCCTGGTATTCTCACTTTTGCTTCCCCAACCACTGTTCGCAGGAGGTTCTGTCAGTGTCAAGTGCGGTCAGAGCTCGGTGTTTTCTCAGTAGTGGGGTCTCTAAACTTTTGTAAATATTTAGGGAAGGTTCTGTGCATTGTGAAGGGTAATGACACTGACGCGTGGACACGGGGGCAGAGGATGACTGATTAAAGGTGGGTCCCCATCCTCTTATCTCACCCCCTGAACGCTCAACCTTCCCTCTCCCTATTTCCTTTCCTGAACTCAGAGTCCCTACCGCCTCCGGGAGCAGGAGGGGTGGGTCTGACTGAAGTCGGGTCTCAGGCCGTGACCACGGTCAGTCAGTCCAGCCTGCTGTGCTACCTCGGCAAGTCTCCCTGTCAGAGCCTGTCTGGGGCCCCACCTGGAAACTGGCTCCTCTAAGACTCTTCCAGCCTAAAGCCCGTCCTCTTCCACCTCTCGGTGCGGACTCTCCCTCCCAATTCGATCGTGTCTCTCCCACGGGCAGCACGGCACACGAAGCAGGTTAGGACCCTCCTGGGACTACGCCTCCTCAGTGCCGGAAACGGCCTGGGGCCGCCGCCCAATAGCCCGGAAGCGGTGAAATACCGCGAGACCGGTGGGGGTGGGGCCGGAAGCGGGACGCTCTCGCGAGGCTAGGTGGTGCGGCGGCCGGAGGGCCTGTGCTGTGTGGAGGTCGTTGGAGTCACTTGCCGGCTGCCAGCTCTTTCTCCGGCCTTTCCGCGCCCCGCCCGCTGCAACCATGCTCTCCGCCTTCGCCCGGCCTGCTGGCGCTGCTCTCCGCCGCAGCTTCAGCACCTCCACCCAGGTAGGCCTGACGAAGGGCTGCCGGTAGACAGAGGGTTCCCCCCTTTCCCGGTTCGGGCCACGTGCGTTCTTGGCTCCGGAAGAGCCTTGACCCCTGGCCATCCCGAACCGCAGGCCGCCGGGTTCTGGCCCGCGGCTCTGGGGCGGCCCTGACACCGGCCAGGAAGGACAGGGAAGAAAACCCGGGGGAGAGCTGGAGGTAGCCTAGTTCCTGGACTGACGTTCTTCGCATAGACACCCCAACCCCCCTCCCCGCGGGGCCTGCTCTCCTTCAAGATTGAGAACCTAAGGTCTGGCGCCGAAATTTTTACGTTTTCATGCAACTTTCCGCAGTTATTTGATTAGCGTAGTTCTTGCAGCATCCGTACAAATAGTGGGTAATTATTAACCCCATAGTACAGACAAGCCGATGTGCCAAGGGAAAAGAAGTGGTCCAAGGTTACAGTCATTTGACAGAAGATTAAAAGGCTCTCCCGACCAGGGTCAGCGGCTTTTGGGTCGCGATGCCTTCCTCTGATTACCTGAACGCTGCTTTCTCCCAAGGACTTTTTTTGAAGGATCCTTTCTGCTGGGCGTGGAGCGAGCCTTCCCCCAGGTGTTTTGACTCTGAGGTTACTTGGCCTTTAACTAAGCCTAAGCTATTTTTAGCCATCTTCACGGTCCTCAAACTCTTGATGTGTATCAGAATCACTTGAGGGCTAATAAAGAATAGAGGCCCAGACTCATTAAATGACCTGGGCCTCCAGGTTTACCAAGTTCCCCAAGTGATTCTAATCGAATCAAGGTTTGAGAACCCAGGAGAAACATTGCCTCTTAAATTGCACATCCAAAAGGGAGGTGGTTACTGCAAGAGATTACAGATTTCTTATCAGAGGACAGGTGGAGATGATAAAGATTGAACTTGAAGGGAAGGGAACTGACCAAAGTGAACACAACAGAATCTGCTCACTAGGGATTTCATGAAGGTCATAAGAAAAATTTAAATATGGAAGCCGGGCACGGTGGCTCATGCCTGTAAGCTTCAGCCTATGAAGCGGCTGGGGCTAGGGATCACGGTTCGAGTCCCCCTTGAGGCAACACAGCGAGACCTAGTCCCAAAAAATAGCTGGGTGTGGTGGCGCGCACCTGTAATCCCAGCTACCTGGGAAGCTGAGGCTGGGGATTGCTTGAGTCCGTGGTACCCCGGGCAACGTGAGCCTGCAGTTCCCTGGGCAAAAATAGCGAGACCTAATCTCAAAAAAAAAAAAAAAAAATTTTAAATATGGAGACTTTTGAGTTTTCTGGAAAGAGAAAGATAGCTAGAAGAGATCAGGTTTGACAGGGAAAGACTATCTGGAGCTTAGTTTGGGGTGTGTTGAGTTTAAAATGCCTGTTGGACATACAAGCTTGAGGAGGAAGGTCTGTAAGTTAGAAAGAGGAGATGTGTTGAGTACACACAGCCTCAATATATTTATACTTACGTTTACTAACAGTACAAAATGAAGATTTTAAAACTGTAAAGGGTATATATTACCAAGCAAACTTGTAAAGAAGGATGTGTTATATATCAGTTTTCAGAACAGCTCCCCTGTACTGCTGAGACTGTACTTGTTAAACAGTGTACTGTTGACAACCACCTCAGCTTCAGTCTCCAAATTGTTAGCACTTAATAAGATCAGGAACTAACATCTGAAATACTGGAGATTCCTGTCTCGTTGTAAAGATTCCACATTTAAAGGCTGTATTTTGTGAATATTAACTAAGTTGTTTTATACAAACCGTATCACCTCAGTGTGCTGAAAGCATCAGAATGAGCGAGTATCATCTTGGGTATCTTGGAACTCATTCACTTACAGATCCCAGGGAAGGCACCAGGTCAGTCTGTTTTGTACTAGAGGTGAAAAACAACGTAAATTCTTACAATTTCATTTCACTGAAATTGTCTTGTGCCTCCCACATCGCTCCCACAGCCCTGGGCAGCTTTGGAAACCAGACTGAGTAATCTGGGCAGATGAATTTCAGGTGACTTTTGAGCAAGAGACTAAAATGATTGCAACTTTGAGTTTTTGGAAGAATAATTTGAAGATCTAGTTGTAAAGGAATGAAAATGGAAATCGAGCACATTGGAAAGATGTTTGAGACATCAAATGCTTCATGTTCTAAATGAGCATATCTAATAAGGCAAGAGACAGAAGATGGTTCTGAAGATTTGAATTTGAGAACAGTACTATTTGGGAATGCAGAGTTGGAATTTTTGAGTCCGTTGGTTTTGGGATAAGATGTGAGATTGATGATTGAAGATCTGAAAGTGGTTGAGATTGCCTGACCTCACATCTGAGTTAACCTGTCTAGTTAATTAAGATTTCTAGGAAGCCAAGGGTCCACCTTTAAAGCACTACTTGGCGGGGCAGATACCTCGATTCCAATCTTGTAGGTACCTTTAAAGTAAAACTTAAATAGATTTCAGCTTGTGGGTGTTTGCTTTGTTGGTTTTGATTTTTGGTAGTTTAGTGCACTATTGCTAGCATCAGCTGCTGTAGAAAGCAGTGTGCAAACTCAGTGCTCTGTGTGGACACACAGAATGCTTTGGGTTTGTCTCTGTTATTTTCTTGATTTGTTCCTTTCCCGGATGTGCACTGCCTGCCTCCTTGCCCTGAACAGCCTCCTCTTATTTGTAAGTTTAGATTAGAAATAAGCTTCCTACTTGTTGGCTAGAATTTTAGTTAGACCTTGAGAGACCTAGAGGGCATGGGAGGGTGCCTTTTTTTATAATAGTGGTGGCTTAGAATATGTTAAATTTTCTTCTCTGTGTGTGTACAGATTCAAAAGAGAGCCTAAGTATATTACAACGTAGGTGTTTCAGTTCCTCATCTGTAAAATGGGTCTCTGAATATTAGTGGGTGACCTTAACTCATTGCTCCTCCCTTAATACTGTTAGAATCTTCCTGACTCCCTATCCCTCATTGCTATCCTGCATATAGTACTTATATTGCTGCCCTATTGTCTCAGCTGCTCATACATTTAATTGCTTGTCCCCTCCAGAGCTGACAGTAAATGTTTGTAGTTTTTAAAATTGCAGATTGTCAGTAAGGTTGATACTACAGTTGCCCGAGTATCTTTCCCTGGAGTATTACCCTAGCTGTGATACCACCTGTAGAGATCAGTTCCCTGTTCTCCTGAGGCAGGCCTCTAGGCTTACAGGAGTAAATTGGACCCCTGGACTGGTAGAGATACAGCAGCTGTGTCTTCCTTTTGACACCCCTGCAGTAAAGGAAACAGTTGGAATATTTTGCAGGATACACCATGAATCCTTTTAATGCTGATTCCACTTTTCTCTTAGAACAATTCAAAAGTATCAGTGCTTGGAGCTTCAGGAGGAATCGGGCAGCCTCTGTCGCTTCTACTAAAGAACAGCCCCTTGGTGAGCCGCCTGACCCTCTATGATATTGCTCACACACCCGGAGTGGCAGCAGATCTGAGCCACATCGAGACCAGAGCGAATGTGAAAGGTACTGGGCAAGCTGATCCTGAGAACTTCTCTTCTCCCCGCTAGACAGGAGCCAGATAGTAAGGTTCTTAGGTGAAGCTCGGTGTTCAGGGACATGGGGTGTCTGTTCATCTTAGAATTACATTTGTAAATGGCTACCTTTTG